>JZKD02S1672718.1:919187-947660 GCA_000966675.3 Picea glauca
CCCTGATTAGCTCTTGAACAAAAAGAAAAAGAAAAGCAATAAAAGAATAAAGGAAAGAATGGGCTTGGAAAGAGTGCATCTATGACAGGTACAACTCGCCTTCTACAAAGGCACCAACAGATAGCACATTGCATCCTTGGCCCTCACTACACCCACATGCTTGGACTTCCCTTAACCACATCACCCAGTCACATGGTTTTGATGAGGTTTTCTTCTGGGAACTCACCTTTTCCAAGGGACACTGGCCCAATAGAACGTTTTGTCTTTTCCTCCAGATTTGTATAGCAGGCTTGTATAATGTCTTTGAGCTATTGACAGGATGTATTAGGGATTTTATGCATATGTTTAATAATATTAATGATGACATGGAATTGACATTGCTATGATCCCTGTGACTGATGAGCCCATGGAGGGCGTAGCTTTTGATGTGCAGGACCATGCCCGACGAACAGGTACCATTTGGACCGGTACACATGGGGAGATGATCAGTTCGGACCTCCATGGGGCTAAAGAGCCCACCAGATGGATGTTGAGACCCCATCAGGGAGCAGAGACAGGGCAGAGGATGATTAGAGACTTTGCACCAGAGAAGAAGAGAACGTTCCACCAGAAGCACCCCGACATTGCTTGACCTAGGGGGATTGACCCACTTTCAGAGGGACATTGGCTCTAGATGGCCCAGGACGTCACCAGGCGGCTTATGACGTCATCATGAGCATGTTGGCAAATGGATAGGGCAGTTGGCACATGTGGCAGGTTGGAGGAGCCCAATGAGGGCTAACGTCTTGCTTCACGAGGCTACATTTGCCCTGATAGGGGCTAACGTCACCCTAGGAACGGGTGATGTCTTACCTTTTTTGCTTGATTAGGGTTTTAGTCTAGCATTTAATGTAAAAACAATATAATTTTGATATTATGGCCTTGTCAGCCTTTTTATGACCTAAAAAAAAAATTAGGTCATTGATACAGTATATATTGAGGATTTTGATCCTCATTTTATCATCACAACTGACTCACTCATTAGTGAGGTCTGAAATTGGCACCCTCTCTTGGGTATTTGGATGGATTAAGTGATGCGCACTTGTTGAAGGAAGTGATTTTTGGCATTTATGGTGTTTCTCTTGAAGGAAGGTGTTACAACTAGGGTTTGCATGGTTATTTCTTGGTGAATTGTAAGTATTTTTCTGCAAAACTTCTTGAATAAATGGTTGTAGTTTAATTTCTTGCATGTATTTATGATTTTGCTGAATCAAAACCCTAGGTGACAAGCACACAAGTAGGTCCTTGTCTCATGTCCCCTGATAGAGAAACTTCCAGCCATTGAAGAAGGAAGAAAGAGCCTAGCCATAGCTACACTCCTATTTTCTTCTTCCTCTTTGCTAGCCGTACCAATTGAAATCCATGAAGAGTGAGACGTCCCTAGCCTAGGTCTACTGCACTAGGGCCATACTCTTTCTAGGGTTTGCTGAAAGGCCTTGCTGTAGCAACAGCTCACCTCATCAAACCCTCTTGTTTTGGTTATATTTTTATTCTTGGGCTAGCCGTTTTGCCGGGAAGGAGGAGAGAGCACGAGGCCTTGCTTTAGCAACACCGGAGTGAGCCTCTCTCCCCTAGGGTTTTGATTTTGAGGCCTCGCCTTTGCAACACCTCAAAACTCTTCCCTCTAGTCCTTGAAATCTTACATCCTTCAACCTTTGCGTCCTTCACTTATGACTCCATTAAACCCTAAGGCACTGATCTGAAAGTCCTCTAACGTTGAAGTGAAGCTGATCAAACAACTCTCTAAATTCTTCGAATTTCAAACCCTAATCTACTAACCCTAAGTTGTTGACGTCATCATTGGATATTTCATCTTTATTGCAGCAACATTTTACTTTATGAGCAATTGAATGGTGGTTTAAAGAATTTGTTAAATGGAGTGTTGATTGGTTACATTGAATGCCACATCGTTCCAATATTTATTGGTGAAGTGTTATATTTTTCATTTGCTATTGATAAACATTGACTTCGTCAACATTTATTGTTAATTGCTTATATATATATATATATATATATATATCAGATAGTCTTATGAAGTACTAACCCATTGAAATATAGCTTGCATATATATGTTTGTTGTTGTCTTTTTCCAGGCAGGTGTTCTTCATTGGGGATTTACTTTATTATTGGTTGTTTAGCTGGGACTTTTTGTTTGGGTGGTGACTTGTGAAGGGGGAAAACCTTATCTTGGTCTTATTAGCCTTTTGCCCCTTCAAAACCACAAGTCACCGGGGACGTCTCCCCTGGGCCTAACCTCCCTAAAGAGAAAGAACCTCCCCATCGTGGTGACATTGGGTGGGATAGGTTCCTATTACACCAGTTTGGCCTTCAATCTTATAGCCTTTTTCCTAGCTACAAACTGTGCGATAACATTTTGGCGCCGTTGTCAGGGAACACTGAGTCAAACCTTTCTCAGATGACAACTTTCGATAAGCCTTGCCTCAGAGACTCTTTTCTTACAAGCTTACCTGGCGACTCCACTAGGGTGTTTTCCCTATTTCTTTGATAGCTTCAAGTAAACTATCTGGCAACTCCACCAATGACGACCCGTAGCGAACGTCGGTACTCAAACCCCTCTACTGTGGCTACTATCATCCCTGCAAGCCCTGCTCCTCTTCCTGACCCACACAAGTGGTCTCACCCAGAGGCTTTCAGCTACTTTGACCTAAGTAACATCCAAGGTGGTTTGCATGATTTGCCCAAAGATGCCAATTCCTGGTTACCATTTTTCTCAGGAAAAGGGGTTTCTGGTAACTCGCATTGGACTCTTTTTTGTGATAGCTTTGAATTTCATCAAACCAATCAGGAACATCCCGATGTCTTTATGAGCCTTTTTGAAAGTTCTCTTGTAGGGGATGCCAAGACTTGGATCGATGCTCGCCCAAAGGGGGGCATAAAAACTCCTGAAGAGTTGGAAAGAGCCTTCAAAATAAGGTGGTGCAATTGTGAACACACACAAGACTTATATTCTCAATACCTTGATATCTGCAACGGTTCCTGTGAGGGCGTTAGGGATTTCAGTGATAGGTTCAACCTTCTCCTTAAAAAGGTCAGGCCAAAGCTCAACTCAGAGGACGCTATCCTCAAACATTATTTGAATTCATTAGAAGGTCTCTTACAGTTTACCCTCAAGGACCGGTCACCCTCAACCTTGGAGAAAGCACAAGATTTAGCCTATCAGATTGTGAGGAATCTTGAATTCGAAGACTACATCTGTCATGTTAACCTTTCACGCAATAATGACCTTTGGGACACCAGTGATGCTTTGGTTGTTAAACCTGAGCCCCTGGAAGTCTTTGAAGTTAAACTCACACCTCCCAAAAGGAAATGGAGTTTCTCCTATACCAATGTACATGACACCTATTTTCAGGAAACTCCCATAGAACTCGAGCCTTGCCAAGACAAGGAGGAAGAAGCCAAGACTTTGTTGTCACAAACCTTTGAGCATTGTTCTCTCGAAGAAGCTCCCCTCTTTATCCATCAAGTAGAAAACTTTGGTTCGAAACGTGGTGATATCACGCCCTTCTACGTCACTCTCCAAGTCAACAACGCTTTCCTCCATAACTATGTCTTACACCCAAACGCCTCAACCAACATTATGACAGAGGAAAACATGCAACATTTAGGTTTGAGCCTTTCACAGTCAAATGTCGGAGGTGGCTTTGCAAAGGGGGTCATTAAGGAGTTAGAAATTGCCTTTAACTCTTTCCCTAGTGCCCCTTTCTCTATAGATGTGATGGTTGTGGATGCCATGAGAAGTTGGGGTATCATCCTCAACAAAGACCTCATAAAACACTTGGCCGGGAGTTTTCAAGACAAGGAATCTAAAGCGATCGTCCCTCACCTCGAGGGAGGATTCTTCACTACCCACAAAGAACCTTTCGTAGGCTCCTTAGTTGAAACCTTTGATGAAGCAAGCAACCAACTCTTGTGCATTGACAGTGACGTAAGTAATTGGTTTGTCCAAGAAGGAAGCTTACATTTTGACACCATTGAAGAGTCTGAAGGGATCTGGACTTTGGAGTTTGATGGATCCCACTCAAACTCTGGATCATGCGCTGGAATTGTCTTGACAGCCCCTTCCGGTGAAGTCTTTTACCATTCATATAGGCTAGAATACCATTGCACCAACAACATTGCCGAATATGAGGCCTTGATCCTAGGTTTCAACCTAGCAATTGACAAAGGTGTTGCACACCTAAGGGTAAAGGGAGACTCAGACCTCATAGTTTCACAAGTGATGATGAAATTCGCTACAAAAAATGAAAAATTGAAGAAGTACCGAGACTTGGCCCAATCCCTTTCAAGATCCTTCAAGGTAGTGTCAATTGAAGCCATTCCTCGGGAAGAAAACCACATGGCAGACGCCTTGGTTGTTTCTGCTTCCACTTTGCAACCTTGTGAGGGACCACTTCGTCACTTATGCAAAATGGAGGTCCCCTTTAGACCTTTTGAACCCGATAACTTGGAGTATTGGCAAGTTTTTGAGGATGATGATCAAATCATCAGGTTCATGGAGAACATCAAAGAATTCACCGATTCACAGATTAATTTTCTAGCTGATTCCATGAACCTGGAAGTTATAAACCTTCAGAACAACACCTTGCCTAAAGGTTGCATTCCTTTGGAGAACCTCTTTGACAGACACGATGTTTTCAAAGGGAAAAGGCCCAATAAACAAGCTGAGACATATCAACCCAAAGTTGGCAAGCCAAATACAGAAAGAACTCCAAAAGATGGTTGACGTTGGTATCATAGCCCCCATCAGGTATTCTTCTTGGATGTCAAATTTGGTAGTTGTCCGAAAAAAGACTGGTGACATAACCTTATGAGTTGACTTCAGCAACCTTAACAAGTTATCTTTGAAAGACAATTACCCTCTCCCAAACATGGAACATCTACTTCAGCGGGTTAAAGGGGCAGGGATGATGTCTATGCTAGATGGGTTTTCAGGATACAACCAAGTTTTGCTCAAGAGAGAAGCCCAACTCAAGACTGCATTTACTACACCTTGGAAAACCTTTATGTACTTAAGGATGTCGTTTGGCCTTATGAATGTCGGTGCTACCTTTCAGAGAGCAATGGACTTTGCCTTCAGGGACCTCATACAAAAAATCATAGAAATTTACCAAGATGACCTTACAGTTGTGTCCAAGGATAGGAAAGACCATCTCTCACACCTTAGGATTGTTTTTGAGCGATGTAGGAAGTATGGTATCTCGCTGAACCCCAAGAAATCAGTTTTTGGGATCGATGAGGGAAAGTTGTTAGGACACGTAGCCTCGCAAGGAGGAGTCTCCATTGATCCCGAGAGGATCCAATCAATAAAGGATGTTCGCCCCCAGCCAACAAGAAATCTTTGCAATCCTTTCTCGGAAAGATCAACTTCATTCGTAGATTTGTACCAAACTTTCCCGAGAGGATAAAACCTTTGAGTGCTTTGCTGAAAAAGAATGTTGCTTTCAGATGGGGCGATAAGACCAACAAATCCTTTGAACATATAAAAGATGCTATCTCCCAAGCCCCTCTCTTGATCAGCCCTGATTTCTCACGAGACTTCATAATATTCTCGTTTGCCTCACAGGATACTATTGCAGGGGTTCTAATGCAAAAGGATGTTGATGACTATGAACACCCCGTGGCTTTTATGAGCAAGGTCCTTAGAGATTCCAAATTAAATTATTCCATCACAGAGAAACAAGCATATGCCTTGGTCAAGTCCCTTAAACACTTTAGGAACTACATTGGCTACAATAAAATTAAGGCTTGTGTCCCATACCCAGCAGTAAAGGATGTCTTATCACAACAAGACTGCATGAGTACTAGGGAAAAGTGGGTTTCCAAAATCCAGGAGTATGACCTAGAAATAAAACCCACTAAAATAATAAAGGGACAGGGTTTAGCCCAGATGCTGACCGAGAGCAACCAAGAAGCTATAAAAATGGGTGAGAATGAACAAATAAATGCGATGGTCAGCGAATTAGAACATGATGAGTGGTATTCTAATATCATCTATTACCTAAAGAACTTGTCTTGCCCCGATCACCTAGTAGACTACAAAAGAAGGGCTTCAAGACTAAAGGCTATGAAATACTACTTAACCGAAGACAGACTTGGGTGGAAGAATCCTGATGGTGTCATACTTAGATGTGTAAACAAGGAAGAAGCAAAGAAGCTACTAGAAGAATTGCACTCTGGATACTGTGGTGGACACTTTGCAGCTCGTACTACTGCCCACAAGATCTTGAGAGCTGGGTATTATTGGCCAACACTTTTCTCTGACACCCACCAGCATGTATGATCTTGCCAGCCCTGCCAGCACTTCTTCGGTAAACCAAAGCTCCCAACACAATCCTTGAAACCTGTAGTGATAGAAGCACCTTTTCAGCAGTGAGGTTTGGACTTTGTTGGAGAGTTTAAGGACAATTCAAGCAATGGCTACTGGTGGATCCTAACAGCCACGGACTATTTCACTAGATGGGTTGAATCCATTCCCACAAAGAAAGCCACCGAGGAAGTAGTCATGAGTTTTCTAGAAGACCGGATCATAACTAGGTCCGGTGTCCCTTCCAAGATCACCACAGACAATGCCAAATCTTTCAGCTCATATGCCATGGTAGAATTTTGTTTCAAATATGGCATTGTCCTATCCCATTCCTCCAATTATTATCCACAAGGGAACGGATTAGCAGAATCAAGCAATAAAAATCTTATGAATATTTTGAAGAAGATCATGGGGGAAAATAAGAAGTCATGGGATAGAAAAATCAAGTATCCCGTATGGGCGGACCGAATAACAACAAAAACCTCCACAGGAAGAACTCCTTTTGAGTTGGTATATGGACTAGAAGCAAAACTTCATGTGAACCTCCAGATTCCTATCCTTCGCTTCACCCAACAATATGCTGCAGATACGGAAGCAATTCAAGGATGAATCAACCAGCTAATAGAACTAGATGAGACGAGGAGGAGTGCCCTTGGTCAAATAGAAAGAAACCAGGAGAAGATAAAAAACACCTTTGACCATAAAGCCAAGGAAAGAAACTTCGTCGAAGGAGATCTCGTACTGTTGTGGGATAAAAGAAGAGAGAAGCCTGGTATGCTAAAAAAATTTGACAGTTTATGGACAGGCCCTTATAGAATCATGGGTTGTGTAGGTACGAACTCTTTCAACCTAGAAACCATGGAGGGAGAGGACCTAAAGCTGTCGGTAAACGCTTTACACATCAAGCGTTACTATCCACCGGTAACCTGACTTCACAGGTAAGTTCAGGTAAGTAGGCATTTTGCACTCGTGTATTATATCATTTGCATCGCATGTTAGTTTGCTTTTATATTCACACTTATTGATTGTTTTCTTTCAGCCAATATATATATATATATATATATATATATATATATATATATACATGTATGCTGGGGTGGCATTACCACCCCAATTTTGCTACTGATACTTCTTTCGAGATCGAGCAGGTATGCAGGTTGTGCCTGAGATGCTGAGGTTCTCATGTGGTCTACGGTGAGCACATGTCCCCGAGTTGGAGCCAGATGTTATCCCCACTTTTTAGGGATCACTAGGAGATCATGCCTCGAGGCCCACAGGTCCTAGACATGGAGTACCGAGAACAGGATTGACCTGAGCATGGCCCTGGAGGGCCCATCTTTTCTTCTTCCATCGTCCTTATCTTGTCAGCAGCGGTAGCATCCATCACCATCGGCTTGGTCCTGTATCATAAAGAGTTCTTGCTCCATGAGGTAATTGGTCCAGGTATCATGGTATGCATCACCTTTGGTCATTAAAACTTTTAAATATATGCATCTGAGTCCTTTTATTTCTAAAATTCTAATAACTGCTTGGATCTTACATTTGCCCACTTGACCATGTTTGGGGGGATTGACAGGGTGTCCTAGCAAGCCTTTGTCCATAGTTTTTCGTTTACCACTTGGGGAGGACTTCTGAAAGGCCATCGTCCGCTCCCATCATAGCACCACTGTTTCATCTTATTTCTCGCTCATTTGTCCCATTCCCCTTGTCCGGGCATCAGGTTGACCTATTTTCAGAATTGCACCTTATCTCGTGGGAAGAAGGGGATAAAGGCCCAGAAGGTAAAAGTAAGCTGGTAAAAGATAAAAGCCTAAGAATAAAACCTCGAGATGCTTCACCCAGGGATCCCCAAGAAAGCAATAAAAGGCTTCTCAGCAAGAAACAAGAGGGACCCGGAAAAAATAATAAAACAAGACCTAATCAGAGGATAGGAGGTCTCATCACGAGCCAACCTATTAGGTCCATGGGTACCCAGCAGTATGACATTGCCACCAGCTGGTTACCACGCCAGGGCAGTGACTCTTGGTTGCATGGCCAAGGGAAAGGGGTTCTCATCACGAGCCAACCTTTCATTTATGTCAAAGTACTTGTGGGTAACGCTGCCACCACTGGTCACCACACCAGGGCAATGTCCCCTGATTCTCTCTTGAACAAAGAGAAAAAGAAAAGCAAGAAAAGAATAAAAGAATAAAGGCAAGAATGGGCTTGGAAAGAGTGCATCTATGACAGGTACAGCTCGCCTTCTACAAAGGCACCCACAGATAACACATTGCATCCTTGGCCCTCACTACACCCACATGCTTGGACTTCCCTTAACCACATCACCCACTCACATGGTTTTGATGAGGTTTTCTTCTGGGAACTCACCTTTTCTGATGGACACTAGCCCAATAGAACGTTTTGTCTTTTCCTCCAGATTTGTATAGCAAGCCTGTGTAATGTCTTTGAGCTATTGACAGATGTATTAGGGATTTTATGCATATGTTTAATAATATTAATGATGAGATGTGATTGACATTGCTATGATCCCTGTGACTGATGAGCCCATGGAGGGCGTAGCTTTTGATGTGCAAGACCATGCCCAATGGACAAGTACCATTTGGACCGGTACACATGGGGAGATGATCAGTTCGAACCTCCATGGGGCTGAAGAGCCCACCAGATGAATGTTGTGACCCCATCAGGGGGCAGAGATAGGGCAGAGGATGATTAGAGACTTTGCACCAGAGAAGAAGAGAACGTTCCACCAAAAGCACCCCGACACTGCTTGGCCTAGGGGGATTGACCCACTTTCAGAGGGACGTTGGCTCTAGATGGCCCAGGATGTCACCAGGAGGCTTATGACGTCATCATGAGCATGTTGGCAAATGGACAGGGCAGTTTCCACGTGTGGCAGCTTGGAGAATCCCAATGAGAGCTAACGTCTTGCTTCAGGAGGCTACATTTGCCCTGATAGGGGCTAACGTCACTCTAGGAATGGGTGACGTCTTACCTTTTTTGCTTGATTAGGGTTTTAGTCTAGAATTTAATGTAAAAACAATATAATTTTGATATTATGGCCTTGTCGGCCTTTTAATGACCTAAAAAGAAAAGTAGGTCATTGATACAATATATATTGACGATTTTGATCCTCATTTTATCATCACAACTGACTCACTCATTAGTGAGGTCTGAAATTGGCACCCTCTCTTGGGTATTTGGATGGAATAAGTGATGCGCACATGTTGAAGGAAGTGATTTTTGGCATTTATGGTGTTTCTCTTGAAGGAAGGTGTTACAACTAGGGTTTGCATGGTTATTTCTTGGTGAATTGTAAGTATTTTTCTGCAAAACTTCTTGAATGAATGGTTGTACTTTAATTTCTTGCATGTATTTATGATTTTGTTGAATCAAAACCCTAGGTGACAAGCACACAAGTAGGTCCTTGTCTCATGTCCCCTGATAGAGAAACTTTCAGCCATTGAAGAAGGAAGAAAGAGCCTAGCCATAGCTACTCCTATTTTCTTCTTCCTCTTTGCTAGCCGTACCATTTGAAAGCCAAGAAGAGTGAGACGTCCCTGGCCTAGGTCTACTACACTAGGGTCGTACTCTTTCTAGGGTTTGCTGAAAGGCCTTGCTGTAGCAACACCTCACCTCATCAAACCCTCTTGTTTTGGTTATATTTTTATTCTTGAGCTAGTCGTTTTGTTGGGAAGGAGGAGAGAGCAAGAGGCCTTGCTTTAGCAATACCGGAGTGAGCCTCTCTCCCCTAGGATTTTGATTTTGAGGCCTTGCCTTTACAACACCTCAAAACTCTTCCCTGTCGTCCTTGAAATCTTGCATCCTTCAACCTTTGTGTCCTTCACTTATGACTCCATTAAACCCTAAGGCACTGATCTGAAAGTCCTCTAACGTTGAAGTGAAGCTGATCAAATAACTCTTTAAATTCTTCAAATTTCAAACCCTAATCTACTAACCCTAAGTTGTTGACGTCATCATTGGATATTTCATCTTTATTGCAGCAACATTTTACTTTATGAGCAATTGAATGGTGGTTTAAAGAATTTTTTAAATGGAGTGTTGATTGTTTACATTGAATGCCACATTGTTCCAATATTTATTGGTGAAGTGTTATATTTTGCATTTTCTATTGATAAACATTGACTTCGTCAAGATTTATTGCTAATTGCTTATATATATATATACATATATATATATCAGATAGTCTTATGAAGTACTAACCCATTGAAATATAGCTTGCATATATCTGTTTGTTGTTGTCTTGTTCCAGGCAGGTGTTCTTCATTGGGGATTTACTTTATTATCGGTTGTTTAGCCGGGACTTTCTGTTTGGGTGGTGACTTGTGAAGGGGGAAAACCTTATATTGGTCTTATTAGCCTTTTGCCTCTTCAAAACCACAGGTCACCGAGGACGTCTCCCCTGGGCCTAACCTCCCTAAAGAGAAAGAACCTCCCCATCGTGGTGACATTGGGTGGGATAGGTTCCTGTTACGCCAGTTTGGCCTTCAATCTTATAGCCTTTTTCCTAGCTACAAATTGTGTGATAACAGGCACCAGTCAGCATGACCTCGCACAAGGTCAACAAATGTCGAGCCTTCGGGGCTGGCGAGTTTCCCAGCTTTTCAAGCTGGAGGACCAACCTGTGTGGTTGTAGGTGTTTCCTAGCCTTGGTCTAGATGGGTAGTGTGTGCACACTACATCACCTAATCCTTGTGATTAGATGCCTGGTCACTGTGGACCGGTTGCCTTGTGTGCCAACCAGATGTTACTAGTTTTGTATGAACTAGATGCTAGATTCTGTGTGAGCTGGCAAGTTTACTAGTTTTGTATGAACTAGATGCCATATTTTGTGTGAGCTGGCAAGGTTACTAGTTTTGTGTGAATTAGATGCCAGATTTTGTGTGAGCTGGCGAGTTGCCTAGTTTTGTATGAACTAGTTGAAGCCCCGTGATGACATAAAGCCAGGAAGGATGATGAGACCTTGGATGCATGACATAGTTACAAAACTTCTTCAATATAGATTCGTGGAATGTCAACAAGTCAATGGTCAAGTGTACAAAAGTGCAGAAGCAGTCGTGACGATCATGCCAAAAGAATAACTTCCTTGCTAAGAGGGAGTGTTGAAGTTTGAGTAGGATCGGAAGATATTCTTATTATATATGTATTGTATTAGACCAAGTCAATACCCTAAAAGAATAATAGTATGTTGTAAATGTAAAGTCGGGCCCTATTGTGCCTTTGTAAAAGTAAAATGTAAATTAGAAAGTGTCATTTGAACAAATCAGCCCTGACCTAATTTCAGGGTGACTCAACCTGTATTTATAAGAGGCTAGGTGCTTCATTTGGAGAACACACAACACAAGCTCTCTCTCTCTCTCAAGGAAAAGTGCGCAAGTCTTAGAAGGAGATGCAGCTACAGAGTAGGGTTGTTTTTGTGAAGAGTTTTGGTTATCTGTTGGAGGTCTATCTTGGTCTAGTGGTGCACTACCCTATTCTAGTTAGGGTTTCTGGTCTATCTTCGGGTTATCTTCTGTTTTGTGAGATCTCTCTTGGAGAGAGACATTTTACTAGTTGACGAATCTATATTGAAGAAGCTTTGCTGGGTTTTCTCCCCCAAGAGGGTTTCCCACGATAAATCTTGTGTATACTGTTGATGTATTTCTTTCGGTGATCTTTATGTATGCAGTGATTGTTCTAATTGTTAAAAGTTGAAGAATACTGAATACACTTAACTGCTTAAGCGAAATTTTAATAGAGACTACTTGAGCCTCCTATGGATTTTGAAATTAGATATTTTAGTTCATCAATATAAAGTCCAAAGAATGGGTAAATATAGGCACCCTTGTTTAACTCCTATTGTGTTGTGTATGCCATTTGTGCTTTCAAGCTTGGTAAGGACTCTGTCAATAAGCATCTCATATGGATTCATCGCCAAAGAGATGGCTAATTCTGGGAGCTGCAAAACATTAAGCCTCTCAAATAGGTGTCTCAAATCCGTATCAAAGGCTTTGTAGAAGTTCACGAACCAGCAATATACCTTGCATTTGCTCACTTTTGCTTTCTTGATAGTTGCAAAAGTAAAAATATGGTCACAAGTTACAAGTACAGGGGTTCCTTCAAAAGCCTGTTTGGATTTTAGCCTGCAACTTCTTACACTCAGCCCATTTGGAGATCCCATCATCTAATTTTGTGGTGAAGAGTTTGCCATAATGTGCCAATCATGATAGTCCGATGATTACCTTGTTCAGTGTGATGCCTAGATTTATAAATGGGATGAAGCATATGAGAGATCCAGGAAGGAGTGAAGCCAAAGGAGACAATATAATTGAAAATATCTAACAATATGAACCCCTAAAACTGTTAGACATTTTTAAAGAACACAGCTTCAAAGCTTTCTGTATCCTGGGCTTTATTGGATTGAAGTTTAAAGATGGCTCACATGACCATACGGTTATTAAAGAAACAACAGGTAGACGGTTTGGGATTTACAATAATAAGCAATTGGCCGAGGACATTATATAGTGAGGGTAGTTATGGCATAGTTGAGGGCATAAAACAAAAAAAAAATATAGCATAATCATAGAAATACCTGGTATTCGCGAAGCCAGGGTTCAGAAATTTGTAAAGCAACAGCCATGCGTTCTGCCTGTAATCTATGCATGCATTCTGCAAGAGGCTGAAATATCCAAGTAAATGCAACATGTTCATTTCCCCGTCGTGTATATCAAAATAAACTCAAATAGCATATGCAACCTTGACAAGAAACAATGGTAAATGACATTCAAAAGTATAGATGCTCATGTTAATATCTAACTACTATGGAACAGCCATGTTCTCAATCAACTTCAATGGTACTTGAAAACATTGACCATGCATGCATGCATATGTGTATGCAGACAGACATGATACAGTTCCAAACCTCAAGCTGCAACTCAGAAAATGTTGAAGACTCATTACTTAATATTGTCTTCTTAATAAAGCTAAGCACCACAGAATGAACAAAGTTCCCAGCGGATAGATTAATTAGTGAATAGTAAACTATCCAAAACTCAGTATCTCCAGGTTACTTCAAGAAGAGCAATTAATTCCTGGACCAAATTCTGGAGATTTATCCTCTTCCTACTGCATAGGCTATTTCATCTGTTTTTGTATAAATCCTCAACTATAATTAAAATATCATCTTTTTATGGCAATGTTACCAGTAGAGTACTGCAGGACGGTCAGGCTGAGGAAGCAGCAGATTTGCAATATTTTAGGATTCTGGATATAATCAGAATTAGGCTTTTAAAAAATCTGTACAATATGAATATTAAAATACATAAATTTATTACTGATCCAAAATACATGAATTAGCTCACACGCTTTTTGGTTTTCTTCCAAAATTTCTTCTTCATTTGAAGTTCTTAGTGAAGAAATAGATAAACATGCTACAGCTGTCTAGTTTCATCTGGGATCCAGAGCAGATATAGCCCTACAATGTGAACTAGTTGGGAAATGTATCTTTGCCAAATCCTAGAAAGATCCCACACCTAATACAACCAGCTACAGATTCTTCTGTTGAAATGGACCAACTTGGTAACTATGATATATGCCGACTCAAATCATATCGGTTCTTCAAGTAAATTGAATTGCAAGCTCTAGAAAGAAACAAAGTCCTTGGTCTGTGAAAATCTAACAGTTGCAATAAATACTTAGCTTCTTATCTACGTTTGACTTCATCTTTCACTACACAAAAAACAAGATCGACAATAATGGGAACCAATCATATTAGGATCCAGGCTTGGGCAATTATGGATAATAGAGGAGACAATCTCAGACGTGAAAGAGCCTGTTTAAGAGAAAATAAGAACAAACAGTTATTAAGGGTCTGTTGATGTTTTGGTAGCTGCAGGAGGATCTTTCCCTCCTAGATGACCTTTCTTAGATGCGGAGAAGATTCCAGAAGCAAGAGATCCATTGGATAGATGTTGAAATACCCTAGAAGAGAAGTCAGCCCAGAAGAATAAAGTAATAATGAAAAGACACCTGTCCAGAGAAGAAGTCGGCCCAGTCTAGTGGCCAGGAAAACTATAAATAGGGGACGTCTTGGCTCATTTGTACACTCACTCACACTCTCCCAGCTACACAGAAGCAAGGCGCAAGTTTGGAGGAGGTGACGCAGTAGCTGCAGCTGCACAGTTTATTATTGCTCAATCTTTTGGTATCTCTCTCTTGTGCGCTACTCCTTGAGGAGGTGCGCTACCTTTATATGGTGCTGCTACTGCAGCTGGGGTGGTATTTCTGGTTAAGTTAACACTTGTGCTAGGGTTTATCTGATTGGACTTGCTTTGTAAACGGAATCTATCTAAGAAAGGTTGTTGGGTTTTTTCCCCCCTATTTGAGGTTTTTCCCAGGATAAATCTCTTGTGTTCTTTTGTGTCTCTTGTTTATGTTGCTACTGCTCAGTACATGATATATATGTTAATGCTAACGAAGGAAAAGAACACTAGTAACACTAATGCTCTGTAAATAAGGAAAATCCAATAGGGTCCAGGGAGACTATCGTTGTCGAAGTAGGGTTTGTAAGCATTTTATTCCCCTTTATAGCTCTAACCCAAAATCATTGAAAAGAAACATGTCAATTTACAAAACAAATAAATTGGACACAACCATTAAGCATGGATGTAACCTAAATCAAACTGGATTGGGAGCATAGACTGATTAGTTCATTTACATGAAAGAGTAGATTTAAACACACAGAGGAGATGCTCAGATATTTATTTACCAACTTCCAGCTTGTTACCCCCTCTCACCTAGGGGTAACTAGAGGAGATCATTCTCCATGATCCAAAATTGCAGACAATGATCCCAGAGATGATGATCAACATTCTCCACAGACAGCAGCCCCTCAAATGCCTCCCCCCTCATTATTGCTCAACTCATTTACTTGATCAACGGGTTCATCCGATGATGATGGTCCAGCACACATGAGGTACGTTAGTCATTGTTTCATACAAAGTGTTACATTAAATTCATTAGGCATTTAGGTGAGGATCATTGGTTAAAGTCAAATAATGGATCATGATGCTTGGAAGTTGTGTTTTTTGCCTTGTTTCACCTTGGTGGTCATCCTATTTCTCCTAGTCAAGTGTTGTCACTCTTGGAGAATAGAGATACTACTGGGAGGCCTTAATAGGGGTAACATGTTAGATTTTCTTCAATTTTCAAAGCAATAGATTTACCAGAACATTTAGATCTTTTACATTAAGCAACCATATATTGAAAATATAAGCAGTATAAAACAAGCACAAGGAGACACAAAGATTTATCCTGGGAAAACCCCAAACCCGAGGAAAAACCCAGCCAACCTTTCTTAGATAGATTCTTTCTAATAATACAATCCAACCATGAACAAGCTCTTCTTCACAAGAGAAAAACTGATAATGAAGAAACCCTGATACAATAACTTATCTCTTTCTCCTTGTCAAACCCTACTATAGTCAGACAACTGCAGTTGCAGCACCACACAATGTTAGCGCACCTCTCCCAAAAATAGCGCACAAGAGAAATCACCAAAACCACCAAGAACTCCAGCTACAGCATCTCCTAGGGTTGCCTCAGACTTGCGCATCCTTTTCCTTGCTGAGTGAGTTGTGTATGTGTCTTCAAATGAAGAATGTATCACCCCTATTTATATTCTTCAAGTCACTTTACTGGGGCCGACTTCTCATCCTAGAAAATCTAATTTTCCCTTTCTTATTTTCCAGTGGGGCTGACTTCTCTTCTGGGTTTTCAATATTACTTTATTGTTTTCCTGTGGACCAACTTCTCTTCCTGGAAATTCTATTTCCACTTTATTCTTTTCCTGTGGGCCGACTTCTCTTCTGGGGTGTTCTTCAATTGTTCAATGGTCTTCCTTTGACTTCTGGAATCTTCTTCTTCTCTAAGAAAGGGTTGTCCAGGAGGTAATACCTCTCGTTGCTACCAAAACATCAACACTCCCTCTTAGCTAGCGAGGTATTCTTCCAAGATGTTTTCTTCTAGTAGTCCCAATCACACGCATCCATTTTACATGGAATGGGCAAGACTACCACCATCGTCTCATGACTATGTTGCAAGCATCTAGTAGCCCCAAGGCTACAACCATAGTCTCACGACTACGCTATGAGCATCCAGTAGTACAAGACTACTGCCATAGTCTCACGACTATGCCACCATAGTCTTATGACTACGCTATGATCATCCAGTAGTACAAGACTATTGCCATAGTCTCACGACTACGCTATGATCGACTACTGCCATAGTCTCACGACTACGCTATGATCGACTACTGCCATAGTCTCACGACTATGCCACCATAGTCTTATGACTACGCTATGATCATCCAGTAGTACAAGACTATTGCCATAGTCTCACGACTACGCTATGATCATCCAGTAGTACAAGACTATTGCCATAGTCTCATGACTACAATATGATGTTTATACTCTCCTAGTCGTCCCAATCACACCCATCCACTTCACATGGTATGGGAAAGACTACTACCATAGCCCTAATGCTACACCATGGTCCCATTCACACCTAGCCACTTCACATGGCATAGGCAAGACCACACTACATGTCCCATTCACACCTAGCCACTTCACATGGCATAGGAAAGACTTCTACCAGGCTACATTCTACTCCCTCAGTCACTTCACACGACTGATCTGGAAAACCCTTGGCCAGAAGGAGAGCCCGCTGGAGGAGAAACATCACATCTCCCTCTTAATGAGGGTGGACATTCTGCATCACGCCAAGCTTGACTCTGAAGTGCTCATACTTCACCCTAGACAGAGGCTTGGTGAGAATGTTTGTTGTTTGCTCATCTATGGATATGTACCGGAGCTCCACAGCTCCTCTCTCCACCATGTCTCGGATGTAATGGTATTTGATCTCTATATGCTTTGACTTGTCATGAAAGACTGGATTCTCTAAAAGCTTCACACAACTTTGATTATCACAATATATCAAGCTTGGCTCCAACTCTAGATCAAATAACCCTGCACGCAACTTCTAAAGCCACACTGCTCCATGGATTGAAACACTGGTTGCTATATACTCTGCCTATGTTGTAATAAGTGCCATTGACATCTGTTTTTGGCTTAATTATGAGATCATACCTGATCCCAAACTGAAGCAACATCCTAATGTGCTTTTCCGGTCCACTACACTCCCCACCCAGTCAAAGTCTGTATAGCCTTGCAGTTTTACTGCACCGTCCGAGACATATCTGAGTCCATATCCAACTGTACCATGCAGGTACCTCAACACATGCTTTGCTGCTATCCAATGTACATGTCTAGGCTCAACCATGTACTGACTCAATGTGTTCACTGCAAAGCATATATCCAGCCCGATGTTAACCAGGTACATCAAGAATCTGATCAAATGTTTGTACATTGTGGGATCAACCAAATCAGAAGATGAATCACTCAAGAGCTTCAGATTCGTAACCATAGGTGTGGTCATGGACTTGCAGTCCATCATCCCAAATCTTTGCAGGATCTCAAATCTATATTTTCCTTGGCTAAGGAAAATCTCATCTGGCCTTTGCCACATCTCTAATCCCAAGAAATAGTGCATCAAACCCACATCCTTCATTTCGAACTCTGAAGTGAGATCCCTCTTGCACCCATCTATGAGCTTCTCATCTCCTGTAAGAAACAAGTCATCCAGATATAGTACCAAGATCAATGGGCAACCATCTTCAACCTTGTAGTAAAGGTTGGGATATGCATCACTCTTGGTAAACCCCACGCTCATTAGATAACTTTCTATTCTAGCATAGATAACTTTCTATTCTAGCATACCATGCCCTAGGTGCCTGCTTAAGCCCGTACAAAGATTTCTTCAATTTGCAAACATGGGACTCCTTCCCAAGGATTACAAAACCTTGTGGTTGCTCTATGTAAACTTCTTCAATTACACCATTCAAGAAAGCAGTCTTGACATCCATCTGGTGTAATTTCCATCCCATAACAGAAGCAATAGAAATAATAGATCTGATGAAAGTGTACTTTGCTAATATTCTCCCTCTTTCTGGGAGAATCCTCTAGCCACAAATCTCGCTTTTTACTTCTCTATGCTGCCATCAGTAGCATGCTTGATCTTGTAGATCCATTTGGAAGTCACTACTGACTTCCCTTCAGGTCTCGGAACCACTTCCCACACATCATTATTTATGATGGACTGATAATCTTCCATCATGGCATCCTTCCACACTTGTTGCTTAGTAGCTTCCTCATAAGTGGAAGGTTCTAAATCAATGATTTTACTCATCAACACCACATAGATGGAAAACTTATGTGGTCTCTTGCACTCTCTAAAAGAGCCTCTGGGAGTTGCTTGTCTTTCAGCTTCCTGCAAAGTGTTCTGGAGCCATGTTGGTCTCTTCCTGGTAACTGTAACTTCTTTGGGTTGATCTGTTGAATTTTCACTATGTTTGGCTCAAGCATGAGGTTTATTTCATTTTACTCATGTACTTGAACCATAAACAAATGCAGCTAGACCATTCACAATTGTTGCAATAACCAAGATCACAAGAAGAAATACCATGCACAAGAACACAAGAAATATCCTGGGAAAACCCTTCTCAACAAGGGAAAAAAACCCAGCAATCCTTTGCTATATTCTCAAGAGAAGATCCTCCAACCATGAAACCCTAATGCACACAAGAGGGTGCTATACTACCTTGAAACTTGTACCCAAGAGAGGTGCGCACTTCAGCCCTAGAAGATGTACTTGCCGAAATTTCCAAATGACAAGTGACTTGTGTGTTTCCTCAATGGGGAAATCACCTTTATTTATACTAGACTAGATAGACCAAAAGTGGTGTCTATTGGCACAACAGGGTCGACCTCAATAACTCGGAAAATAATTAATTATTACATTAAACATTAATTATCTTTCACATATGGTGGAGTAAACCTGTACCCTTTATATCCCAATTAAGGTTATAGGTAAATCTTACTCTCAGACAATATAGAAAGGGATCTCACACATCCACTAGTGCTCAGCCACTAGGGGCACGTCCACTTGTGCTCAGCCACAAGGACGTCCTACTCAACAGATCTCTATCTCATTGAGTCCACTGGAGAATCATCTGGAGTAAAATCTCAAGCCTAACTCAACTGAGTCCACAAGGCAAGAGACCACACGTCATAACAACTCAGTCCAAAGTTTGACGCACACCCATCACATGGGCACCTTCACCCCACACAGGGGTACAAATCGTTTCATCTCAATCCAGAGAGGAACAACATACCCAACTCGTGGGCATCCTCACCCCACAGAAGGGCACACATCGTCTCATCTCAGTCCAGAGAGGAACGACATATCCATCTCATGGGTACACCCAACACATGCTCTCTCTCACAGGTTGACTCACTCAATCTGTGTCCTGGAGGATGTCTCACGAAGCTGTAATCATCAACACTCCCTCTCAACTAGGGAGGCATTCTCCACCAG
Organism: Picea glauca; assembly: GCA_000966675.3. Taxonomy (NCBI): domain Eukaryota; kingdom Viridiplantae; phylum Streptophyta; class Pinopsida; order Pinales; family Pinaceae; genus Picea; species Picea glauca. The sequence continues at coordinate 939,040 of JZKD02S1672718.1, forward strand.
GCCAAGTCTCTCACGAAAGTACTCGAACTTCATCTTCGCAAGCGGTTTGGTGAAGATATCTGTAATCTACTCATGTGTAGGAAGGTACTACACGTGTATTTCTTTTCTCTGCACCATGTCTCTGATATAATGATATTTTATCTCAATGTGTTTCGATCTATCGTGAAACACAGGATTCTCAGAGAGCTTCACACAACTCTGGTTATCACAATGAATAATGGTAGGATCCATCTCATGATCAAATAAATCTGCCAGGAGCTTGCAAAGCCCCATTGCTTCGCGGACTGCCACACTCAACACTATATACTCTGCTTATGCGGTACTCAAGGCCACAGAGCTTTGTTTCCTGCTGCACCAGGAAACCATGGCAGACCCCAAGGTAAAACAACAACCAGATGTGCTCTTCCGGTCCACTGCGCTCCATGCCTAATCTGCATCGGCATATCCCTGCAAACTCGTGTCTACAATAGAGGCATATCTCAAGACATATCCAACTATGCCTCGTAGATATCTCAATACTTGCTTTGTTGTTATCCAGTGAGTCTGTTTTGGCTGACTCATGAACTAACTAAGTACATTCACTGCATAGCATATGTCAAGTCTGGTGTTAACCAAATACATCAATGATCCAATCAACTGTCGGTATAAATGTGGACAATCTCGCCTAAATCAGTAGAAGCATCATTCATCTTCTTCAAATCCATCACCATTGGTGTAGGCATGGATTTGCAGTCTGTCATACCGAACTTCTTCAATATCTCTACTGTATATTTTCCTTGACTCGAGAAAATCTCATCAGTCCTCTGCCATACTTCTAGTCCCAAGAAGTAGTGCATCATACCCAGACCCTTCATCTCGAATTCAAAAGTCAATGCTCTCTTGCATCCAGCAAATAAGTCTTTCTGAACCAGTGAGGAATAAGTCATTCACATACAGGACCAAGATTAGGCACTCATCACCAACAATATGATAATATAGGTTTGGATCAACAACACTCTTGCTGAAGCCCAAACTCATCAGTAATCCATCCATCTTCTCGTACCAAATACGAGGTGCCTACTTTAGTCCATAAAAGTCTTTATTCAACCTGCACACATGAGTTTTCTCGTCATGTATCACAAATCCCTCTGGTTGCTCGATGTAAACTTCTTCCTCAATCTCACCATTGAGAAAGGTTGTATTTACATCCATTTGATGTAGTTTCCAACCCATGGGCATCAACTTGTGCAATGATAGTACGGATGGAAGTGTATTGGGCTACTGGAGCAAATGTCTCCTCATAGTCAATTCCCTCCACCTGTGAGAATCCTCTGGCTACAAATCTCGCTTTGTATTTCTCGACACTTCCATCAGCTGCATGTTTGATCTTATAGATCCACTTGGAAGTTACTACAGACTTCCCTTATGGTCTCGGAACAATATCCCACACATCATTCTTCAAGATGCACTGATACTCTTCTGCCATGGCATCTTGCCATACCTGTTGACTTCTCCCTTCTCCATGTCAAGAAGGCTCAGTATCAATGATGTGGCTCATGGCTGAAAAGTAGCTCAAAAATCTCTTTGGTCTCTTGCTCTCTCGGGATGTGCCTTGAGGAGTTGCATGGCCCTCAGCGTCCTTTAGAGTTTGTCGAGCCCAGGCATGCCTTTTATGGCCTACTGCAATGTCTCTGGGGATATCAACTGGAGCAACTGGATCAACTGGAACAACTAGGTCAACTGGAATAATGGTTGTCTCCCTCTGAACTGTTGAAGGGGGAGAAGGTACTGTCTCGTTGTCAATCTCCATTTGAGATTCTCTGGATCTTTGAAAGACTATCTCTTCTTCAAAGGTAACATCTCTGCTCACCTCAATCTGTCTCTAGCCAGGGATGTAGATCCGATATGCCTTCGAAGATTCATTGTATCCCACAAATGTACCTTTTCTACCTGAAGGGTCTAGCTTGGACCTCTTCTCTTTGGGTACATGAAAGTATACTAGACACCCAAATATCCTGAAGTGTCCAATCTCAGGCTTCACTCCAGTGAAGGCTTCTTCGGGAGTTATGTTCTTCAAAATCTGGTGAGGACTTTTGTTCTGAACATATACTGCTATCATGCATGCTTCTGCCCACAGAATCATAGGTAGACTCTGATCATGTATCATTGCTTTGGTTGCCTCGATGATGGTCTTGTTCTTCCTCTTTGCAACCCCATTTTGCTGAGGGTTGTAGGGAACTGTGTACTCCCTCTTGATCCCTACTTCAATACAGAAATTACTGAAGTCCTTGGAGGTGTATTGTCCTCCATTATTTGATCTTAGTACCTTGATCTTTCTTCCAGTCAGGTTCCCAACATGAGCTTTGAATTCTTGAAATCTTGCAAGGACTCCATCCTTGGTCTTCAGGAAATAAATCCAAGTTTTTCAAGAGTGATCATCTATGAAGAGTACATAGTACAAATATCCATTCAGGGAGGCAACATTCATTGGCCCACACACATCTGAATGTATCAAGTCCAAGATTTCCTTGGATCTATTGTCACTGCTCAAAAAGGACCCCTTGACATTCTTGCCAAGAGCACAACCTCTGCAAATACCTTTATGTTGAATCTGTATCTCTGGAAGGCTTGTTACCATTTTCCCTAGGGCTGGAAGGGCTCTATAATGAATGTGAGCAAGTCTCGTATGCCATAGCTCACTCAAGTTGATAGTATCATGTAACAGGGCCTGGACTGGTCTGATAGTCAACCTGTATAGGTTGCTTTCTCTAACGCCAATTACTCTGGCAAAATTTATATGTGAGTCTGTGTGCCATGCAAGAATTTTTCCTTCAGAAAAGGTAACCTTGTAGCCTTTGTCTTCTAAGGCGAAAATGGAGACAAGGTTCCTCTTCATCCCAGGTAGATATAGTACCTCACTTAACTGAAGAGGTATGTCAAAGTCTAGTTGGAAAGTAGAAGTTCCAACCCCTTTCACATTATATCTGGCATTGTCTCCAAGTACGACATGTAGATTGGTCTCTTTCTCAACAAGATCTGTCAAGTGATCTTTAAATCTGGTCATGTGCCTGGAGGCACCACTGTCAATTAACCAAGTATTATTATCAGTAGGAACCATACCTGAGAGTGTTGAAATGAATAAGAAGACTTCTTCTTTGATGTCTTCATCTCTCTGAAGTCTTGGCTTCCAGAAACTGTATTTGCTTGATTCATCAAGCTTATCTCCCATCATAGTTATGTTCATCATATTTTCAGATTCTTCACAAACCCTTACCAACTGGGCTAGGAAACCTAACGACTACGCTAGGCTAGCAATCTTAGGTTTTGTTGGGCTTATGACTACCAACAATAAACCTTGAAATTCAGAAGAACACTGGTGAGCTGAAAAGCTCCTTCAATGTGTTGTAGAAACCCTAAATCTGAAATTTCTGCAGAAAATTGCAAAACCCTAGAAACCCTAGGGCCAAAAATCCAAAATTCTCGAAATTGCACTTTGAGAGTCTCTGGAGGTGCGCTGAAGGAGTTCGTACTCTCCTATGCCAATTTTAGCCCCAATGTCCAAGTATAAAGTGTTCAAACTGAAAAGGAAGGAGGGTCGTACGAAATTGCAGAAAACTCTAGAGAACCGTACGAAATTGCAGAAAGGATGACAGATGGCTTTAATGCTTGTGCAATGGGTTCTTCAAGACCTACGCTCTGAAACCATGTTGAATTTTCACCATGCTTGGCTCAAGCATGAGGTTTATTTCATTTTAGTCATGTACTTGAACCATAAACAAATGCAGTTACACCATTCACAATTATTGCAATAACCAAGATCACAAGAAGAAATACCATGCACAAGAACACAAGAAATATCCTGGGACAACCCTTCTCAACAAGGGAAAAAAACCCAGCAATCCTTTGCTATATTCTCAAGAGAAGATCCTCCAACCATGAAACCCTAATGCACACAAGAGGGTTCTCTACTACCTTGAAACTTGCGCACTTCAGCCCTAGAAGATGTACTTGCTGAAATTTCCAAATGACAAGTGACTTGTGTGTTTCCTCAATGGGGAAATCACCTTTATTTATACTATACTGGACAAACCAAAAGTGGTGTCTATTGGCACAACAGGGCCGACCTCAATAACTCAGAAAATAATTAATTATTACAATAAACATTAATTATCTTTCACATATGGTGGAGTCAACCTATACCCTTTACATCCCAATTAGGGTTATAGGTAAATCTTACTCTCAGACAATATAGCAAGGGATCTCACACATCCACTAGTGCTCAGTCACAGGGACATACTACTCAACAGATCTCTATCTCACTGAGACCATAGGAGAATCATATGGAGTACCATCTCAAGCCTGACTCAACTGAGTCCACAAGGCAGGAGACCACACGTCATAACAACTCAGTCCAGAGTCTGACGCACACCCATCACATGGGCACATTCACCCCACACAGGGGTACACATCGTTTCATCTCAATCTAGAGAGGAACGACACACCCAACTCATGGGCATCCTCACCCCACACAAGGGCACACGTCGTCTCATCTTAGTCCAGAGAGGAACGTCACACCCATCTCATGGGCACACCCAACACATGGGCTCTCTCACAGGTCGACTCACTCAATCTGTGTCTTGGAGGATGTCTCACGAAGCTGTAATCATCAACATGATCTACAGGTATCTCTGGCTCTACTGTCTCATTCTGATCTTCTGGAATGTATTCTTCTAGAGTAGAGTCAATCATTATTGCATCCCTTGGAGCCTCCCTCTCCTCTCTATCCCCATCCGTGTGAGACTCCCTAGGTTTTCTGAAGGTTGCTTCTTCATCAAATGTAGCATCCCTGCTAATCTCAATCTGTCTCTATTCGAGGATGTATATTTTGTAAGCCTTCAAAGCCTCACTATATCCAATGAAGGTGCCCTTCTTTCCTAAAGGCTCCAGCTATGTTCTCTTTTCCTTGGGAACATGTATGTACACTGGACAGCCAAATATTCTCAAGTGGATGACTTATGGTTTCTTTCCGGTGAATACTTCTTCTAGTGTCTTGTTCCCCAATATCTTATGAGGACTTCTATTCTGGACATATACGGTTGTATTGGATGCTTATGCCCATAGATGCATGGGTAAATTCTGGTCATGGATCATCGCTTTAGCTGCTTCTATAATCGATCTGTTCTTTCTCTCTACAACCCCATTCTGTTGGGGGTTGTAGGGTGTTGTCAACTCCCTCTTAATCCTAGCTTCTCTACAAAAGTCTTTGAATTCATTTGAGGTGTATTCACCTCAATTATCTGACCTCGAGATTTTAATCTTTCTTCTAGAGAGATTTTCTACTAAAGCCTTGAATTCTTGAAACTTGTTAAAAACTTCATCTTTCGCTTTCAAGAAATAGATCCATGCCTTACGTGAGTAATCATCAATTAAAATGACATAGTACAAAAGTTACCTAGATATGGCACCGTCATTTGTCTGCATACATCAGAATGTATGATGTTCAACATCCCTTTGGATATGTTGTAACTGCTTGAAAATCTTCCCTTCGCATTCTTGCCAAGTGCGCATCCTTTGCATACTTCGTCATGCTCTACCTACATATCTGGTAGACCTGTAACCATCTTGCTCAAAACTAGTAAGGCTCTGTAATTTAGGTGAGCAAGTCTTCAGTGCCATGGCTCACTAGAGCTAACATTGTTGTGTACAAGGGCTTGTTCTGGGTGGCCCTTCAATTTATACAATCCTCCCTCTCGGACACCAATCAAAGTAATTGAATCTATACTTGAACTCTTGGGCCATAGAAGGACTTGGCCATCCACAAACGTTACCCTAAAGCCTTTATCTTCTAAAGAAGAAATAGAAAGAAGATTCTTCTTTAAGCCTTGTACAAACAAAACATTTTTTATAGAGATAGAATACCTGAATCAAGTTGGTAAAAGGCTTCTCCTACTCCTCTGACTGTGTCCCTGGAATCATCCCTAAGTTCTACCTGAAGGGATGAACTCTTCTCTGTCAATTTTGTAAGAGAACTTTTGAACCCGGTCATGTGCTTGGAAGCACCACTGTCTACTAGCCAAATATCACTTCCTTGAGTGATAGTACCTATGAGAGCTGAGACAAAGACATATTCTTCATCTTTTGATTCCTTTGTCCTCTTCTGAGATGTAGACTCTTCCATATCTGTTGCATGTGCATGATGTTTTCTCTTTCCTTTCCCTTGAGGACATTGATAGGAAAAATGTCCCAACTTCTTACAAGTGAAACATCCAATTTTAGATACATCCTTCTTGTGGTCTAGAACTGATCTTCTAGTTTTCTTTGGACTGGTATTTCTCCTTTCTTTCCTTTTCTTGACATGAGCAGCAAGAGCTTGGTTCTCTTCATCATTGGTTTTCTAAGACTTGGATATCAATCTTGATTCTTCTTGGGTACAGTCTGTCCATAGCTTGTCAAATTTGGGCAATTTACTTCTTGCACAAATTCCTTGAACAAATACATCCCAAGAAGAAGGAAAGCCATTAAGAGTTGTAGTCACAAGCTCTGCATCATCCACTAAATCTCCAATAGTTGCTAGTTGGTTCTTGATCTAGGAAATTCTCATGAAGTAGGTGGGTTGTATCTGACTTGTTCATCATCACGTTTCTGAGTTGATGCCTTAGGGTTAGCTTTATGCTTGTGTTCTTGCTTTCATATAATCTTGATAACACATCAAACATCTCCTTTGGTGTCTTCAATTCCGATACATTGGGAATCAAGTGGTCCTTGATTGAATCTATCAAGATCCTCTTGGCTTTGATCTCATTCTTCTTGTACTTCGCCTTTGCGTCCTCTTCTTCTGGTTCTAGGAAAACTTGCTTGACATGATCCAAGAGCTCATTCTCTTCTAGAATGAGTAGTATCCTATTCTTCCACGACCTGAAGTTGTCTACTCCATCCAACCTATCCTCAACTCTCATACCGGTAATCATTTTCATTGGTAGAAACCCTAGGCCTGAAAAATCTCAAAATGTCAACCTCCTGGAAAAGTCAATGCTAGGGTTTCAAGATGTGCGCTACGGTAAGGCAATTTGCTCTGAAGTGGAGTTAGTCCCAACGATTTTGGAAAGAGTGCTCAACGAGCTTGACGAAAGAAAATTGTGCAGCGACAAGTTGCTACAGCAAATCCAAAGTGTGATCTTCCTTCCAAATTGTTTTGAAGGTTACCAGCTCTGAGACCATGTTAGATTTTCTTAAATTTTCAAAGCAATAGATTTACCAGAACATTAAGATCTTTTACATTTAGCAACCATAGACTGAAAATATAAGCAACATAAAACAAGCACAACGAGACACAAAGATTTATCCTGGGAAAACCCCAAACCCAGGGAAAAGCCCAGCCAACCTTTCTTAGATAGATTCTTTCTAATAATACAATCCAACCATGAACATGCTCTTCTTCACAAGAGCAAAACTGATAATGAAGAAACCCCGATACAATAACTTATCTCTTTCTCCATGTCAAACCCTAGCAAGGTCAAACAACTGCAGTTGCAGCACCACACAAGGCTAGCGCGCCTCTCCCAGAAATAGCGCACAAGAGAAATCACCAAAACCACCAAGAACCCCAACTGCAGCATCTCCTAAGGTTGCCTCAGACTTGCGCATCCTTTTCCTTATTGAGTGAGATGTTTGTGTCTTCAAATGAGGAAGGCATCACCCCTATTTATATTCTTCAAGGCACTTTATTGGGCCCAACTTCTCATCTTGGAAAATCTAATTTTCCCTTTCTTATTTTCGAGTGGGGCCGACTTCTCTTCTAGGGTCTTCAATATTAATTTATTGTTTTCCTATGGACCGACTTCTCTTCCTCGAAATTCTATTTCCACTTTATTCTTTTCCTGTGGGCCGACTTCTCCTCCGGGGGGCTATTCAATTGTTTAATGGTCTTCCTTTGACTTCTGGAATCTTCTTCTTCTCTAAGAAAGGGTTGTACAGGAGGAAATACCTCCCGTTGCTACCAAAACATAAACATAACATACCATTCCCTTCCATACATAACACATTCCATCCATATTCCTCCCATTGTCCTATCTTCTAGAAGTGGCTTTTACATGTGTTACCCCCTCAACCTAGGGGTAACTAAGGAGATAATGTCTCAAGGCCCGCAAGTAGCAGACATGGAGTGTCGAGATCCAGACTGATCAATAGAGCCCAAATTGAGCAGATAGAGCCCTTCCTCTCCACCACGCATCACCACTCATAGTCAGCAGCATAGCAGCATCCACCACACCAGCTTGGTCCACCGAAGGCAGCAAGTCTTGCTACATGAGGTAACAAGTCCAGTCTCATGGTACGTGTCACTTTAATATTTGAAGCATTTGAGCACGTTGCAAAGAGTCATGTCTTGATTATGGAGCGTTTGCTTGGAAATTATATCGTTGGTCTTATTTCACCTTGGTGGTTGACATGGTATTGTTAATGTTTATGCCATTATTATAGTTCTTTGCATTTCAATAGATAAGAGCATCATAAGAACAAGATCACTGATAAATACACATTCACAAGAGACACAGCATTTATCCTGAGAAACCCTCTAGGGGAAGAAAACCCAGCAAAAACTTCCTTATCATAAATAGCTTATACAATGTTCAAGAGATAACTCA
>JZKD02S1672718.1:957362-989439 GCA_000966675.3 Picea glauca
GGTTTTGGTTTGGTGGCCTTGCCATAGCAACACCATCAAACCCTAACTCTCTTGTTCTTAAGTTTAAGTCTTCCAAGCCATTAGTTTCACTCCACTTGACTCCATTAACCCAAGGGACTAGTCTAGAAGTATTTCTTTGAGCTTGTTTGTACTTAAAATCTCTTTCAAAACTCTTTTATGTTGAAACCCTAAACTAACCTAGCGTCTAACCCTAGCATCTAGAACTAACCCTAATGATGATGACGTCTTGCTTGTTTTAGACTTGTGTTTGGATGAAAAGTTGCGGCTGAGTCATCTTATCATAGCCATAGAGGTTTCAAGACTTTTCATTGGTTGATTTAGCTAAAACGTCCACTTCTTGGCTAGCTAACCCTAATCCTACAACAGAAATAACATAGGTGACGTCACACCTCTTTTTCCTTTGCTAGACCTGAAACATTGTGACATTTGTCATCTATTTGATAAGCCTTTGAGTAGTTAATTGCATCTATAAGTTTCTTTGACAAAACGTCCTACTCACTTGTCTTCTTTTTGACCTATCATTAGCGCTGACGTCACCCAATTTCTGCATTGTGACGCAGCAACATTACATATATTGAGTAGAGTTATAGTGCATTGTGATATAATTGGATTGATTGTATACATTGAATGCCATTATCTCTTTGTATTTATTGAACAAGTGATATAAGCTATCTATCTTTGTTTAGTAATCATTGCTCATATATGTATAGTTGAGGATAGTCATTGATATTGTGAAGTACTAACCCACTGCAGCACATTCTCTAGCTTTGTTTGTTTTGTCTCGCAAGCAGGTGCCTCATCAGTGGAACATCTCCTTTGACTATCTCTATTGGCAGTAATCTGTGAAAGGGAATCTCTTACTTTGATCCATTGAACTTTTAGCCCTTCAGAAACCAGATTACATAGGGACGTCTCCCTTGGACTAGCCATCCTAAATAGAAAGAGCTCCCCATCGAGGTGACAGTGGGTGGGGAAGCTCCTGTTACGCCGGTTTTAAGCCTTGACTCAAGCTCCTTAGACCTTTCCTACAAACCGTGCGATAACAAGTCCCATCATAGCATGATATCACCTAGTCATCGGGTGATGTTGATGAGGGGAGCATTCTTACGGATGACAGCCCAGGCCATTTGGATGCGGTTGGACATAGGCCTTTAGCACTGCGTGTTTTGAGAATCGCTTGTTGCTGACTGAGGATCAGATTACACAGGTGTTGACCAGGACCGATGGAGCTCATAGATCCATTGAGGATCTTATGTGGAGAGCTCAGATAGAGGAGAGAAGTAGTGAAGTGGCAAGTGGAGTCACTAGTGCACATTTGTTGTAATGTCCCTTTCCAAATAGGAGCTCCATAGAGGAGGCTTAATAGTCTAAGACTCTAAACCACCCCGTTAGACTATAGCCAGGGCCAGAAAAGGGGTAAACAAGGTTACTAGAGGTCACCCCAGTCAAAGGTGTTATGTTCGGAAAGTGACATTGAGCTAAAAGTGGTTAAAAGTGCTTTTAAGTCATTATGAGCTAAAAATAGAACAGACGAGCTAAAATTAGAACTCAACAGTGAATTAGGGTTTCAGCAGTGAATTAGGTTTTAGGAAAGTTATAAGAGAAGGGTCAGCGACCGAATTCATCATTATGCAGATTATGACTTGTCATTGAGGAGAGAGGCGCATCTCTGGAGAGATAGTTTAGTGGATTCCAGGAGGAAGACACCAGTTGGTTGATTTCGGTGTTGAGAGACACACCCTAGTCACCGGGAAGATCACACAGGTCTTCCATCATTCTTTAGCAGCAGTTACACAGGGTCGAGTAGCAAGGGCGCACTTGTCCAAGGTGAGGGTGCAGCTTCTGAGGAGGTTAAGTGGATCGACTTGTCCCATCCATGGAGAGTTCAGAGATTCCCCTCTGACCCAGTTGAGAGGAAGGCAAGGCGCATCTTTTGCCTTGTTCTTCGTCAGATTCCGACGGAGGAATCATCTGGGGCACATTTTCCAAACTTGCAAGTACAACACTTTTGGCGAACACATTCGGGGTTCCCGAACGAGCATCAGATCATATTCAAGGAAACCCTTCCAACCCATTTCCCAGTAGGTCAAGGCGATCATTTTGAGATACTTCTCAGCCGATTCCGACAATGGAATCACTAGGGCACAGTTTTCCAGAGAGGGAGGAGCGCATTCCCCCAGGGGGATCCATACGGGGTCTAGACAGACTAGCAGAGGGGTCAGTCAGTCACCAGGACTGAGAATTGGAGCAGGATGCACCATTTGGGATAGTTTCCAGGCCTTTCCGAGAGGTATAGCCACCAGGGTGAACTTCCAAACTTTCAGCAGTTACCATGCGAGCTGCCATAGTTCCAGCTCATCCTTTGACCCCACAGTGCTCATCTACTACCGTGTATTATCATTTAGTTTGCTTATTGTCTTTCAGCTAAGATCCTTTTGTCTTTTGATCTAGTCGAGTGATTCATTTTATTCAGCCACATTCAGCATTTGTATTTAGCAAAGATATCATAATATCAACTTTGCAATCCTTTATCGCATTTGTTATTTGAATGATCATTTATATGTTGTAAACAATTAATCCTACACACACATTAGCAGTGTTTCCTAGACTACCCAAGTCAGGAACATTACATTTGTGCACCATCAAAGAAGCAATAGAGCAGTTGAAGTCAGACTACTTGCAGTTGTTTATGGACAGGATCCTTGGCCTCAAGTTTGTTGAGGACAAGGAGAGAGACAAGTTGAGGAGCTACATTATCAAATGAGCATGGCACGCTCTTCACAACTTATAGTAGGGACTCCATCATCTTTGGATATCGTGACACAAGAGGGCGTGAGTGTCATGCAGGATGAGAGGGAGGAGCCTCTTATGACGATTTCAGTCAAGGAGCAGTCAAAGTTGTAGGCTCTTGGGGAGGGTTGTGATTCTAAGAGTTTGGATCACACTCTTGTTTGGAATTACAGGGATCATGAGCCCTTTCTCTTGGAGAGTACATTAGGATCTCAGGGCTTACCTATGGAGGAGATGGTTAAGCAACTTCCTTGTGGATCAGCCCCCAAGGAAGCATATGCGTCCCTGGATTGGGTAGACAAGTACATGATGGACATGGACACACTCTGGGGTACAGGTTTAGTCATCATCAGTAGAGTGTCGAATTCAGTAGCACATAAAGTGCATCGGATGGTGTTAAAATTTTGAGATGCCCGTTTAACCATAGACAGTGTCACATCATTGTTACTCAACCATAGGCATTCACATATTCCACCCCCGAGCACAATAACATTTTCTTGGATAGAATGATTCTGGCAAGTTCACACTAGAAACAACAAATAAACCCTAACTAAAAACACCAGTGCTGCAACAGCAGCACAATACCAATAGAGTGTACCTTTACCAAGAGAAGGAGATATCAGAAAGACTTGCGCCCTAGATGCCACTACTACTCCTTAGACTTGCGCCCTAGTTGCTGCCACAGTTGCTCCTTAGACTTGCGCACTGTTTTCTGAGTGAGTGAGTGTCTCTAAATAAGCTACACACCTCCTTATTTATACTAGCCTGTCCAAGTAACTTTTCTAAGTGAGGCCAACTTCTCTTTCTAGGGCCCTCTATTTCTTTACTATTATTCTCCTTGGGTCGACTTCTCTCCTAGGGTTTTCACACATCTGTTTAATGGTTCTCTTACTCCCGGAATATTTTATTCTAAGTACAAAGGTTACACCTAGAGGTTAATACCTCTCACATCTCTACCAAAACATCAACACTCCCTCTTAGTTAGCGAGGTATTAACTAAGATGTTCTTCATGTAATGGTCTCAAACACATCCATCCATCTCACATGGCATGGGCAAGACCCACATGATCTTGCAGACCAGTCTACAGGTAGCATCACCATAGCCACACAAGCTATCTCATGATCAAACAAATCATGTCACAAATATCACCATCATAGACACACAGGCTCTGTCATAGTCACACACACAGACTATCTGTTGGTCATGTCACAGTCATGCATCTGGGGCCTCATCAACACATGTAGCATCTCTCTAGTGGTCACAGCCTCATCGTCCTCTCGGACCTTATGTCATTACAGGGCCTTCATCTAGCTCACACATAGCTAGGCATCTAGCTCATACAAATCTAGGCAACCATCCAGCTCACATAGAATCTGGAATATGCAATTGAGCCAATTCATACAGAATTGTGCTACTACCCAATCCAAACGGAGTTTGGGCAACTGCAACTCGCTAGCTCACACAGAATCTGGCAACTAGCCCTAGAGCTAGTTCTTCGAGTTGGCACACCAGGCATCCATCCCACAGTGAATGGGCATCTAACCACGAGGGTTGGGCGATGTAGTGCACACACACTACCCATCTGGCCCAAGGCTAGAAAACACCTCCAACCACACAGGTTGGCCCTCCAGCTTGAAAAGATGGGAAACTCGCCCTCCCCGAAGGATCCGAGTCTACTAACCCTATGCGAGGTCATGTTGATTGGTGCCACAATCAATAACGTTCCTGTAAATGACCACTCGTTGTTGCCACACTCTGCAAGCTACTTCCCCAAGAATCGCATATGTGGCTCATCACTCCCTCTTACGAGGGACGTCCTTCTAGACCACGCCAAGCTTGTCCCTGAAGTACACAAACTTCACCCTTGATAGAGGCTTGGTCAACACATCTGCTATCTTCTTATCTGTAGCGACATACTGGAGCTTCATTGCTCCCTTCTACACCATATCTCTGATATAATGGTACCTGATCTCGATATGCTTGGACTTGTCATGAAACACTGGGTTCTCTGACAACCTCACACAACTCTAGTTGTCGCACCAGATACAAGTCGCCTCTAACTCGAGATCAAACAATCCTGCAAGCAGCTTTCGAAGCCACACTACTTCACTGCTAGTTGAACACGTTGCTATATACTCTGCCTCAACCGTACTGAGCGCCACACTAGTGTGCTTCCTACTGAACCATGAGATCATAGATCATAGTTGATCCCAAACTGATGCAACAACTAGATGTACTCTTCTGGTCTGCGACACTACCGGCCCAATCTGAATCAGTATAGCCTTGCAAGGTTATCTCACGATCTGAAACATACCTGAGTCCATAGTCAATTGTACCTCTTATCCCCTAACCTGGGGATAACTAAGGAGATCACGTCTCACAGCCCACAGGTCCTACACATGGAATACCGAGAGCCAGACGACTGGAGCATGGCCCCGGGGGGGCCTCTTTTCTTTAGTGCAGTCCACTTATCACCAGTAGCAGTATCCATCACACTAGCCTAGTCCTGTAGTAGCAGTGAGTCTTGCTCCATGAGGTAATGAGTCTGGGTATCATGGTATGTATCACTCTGATTTTTGAAGCACTTGAATATGTTGTATTAAATCCTTCTTCATTTCATGATGTTTGCTTGGAAATGATGGTCTTCCCCTCAATCATACCTAGAAGGGTGACATGGTGCCCTGGTAAGTTGATTTCCCTTTAGGATGGGTTGCTACTGGGTGGATCTGTGAAAAGCCATCATTTGTTCCCTCCATACTTACCTCTTTCCATCTCCCCTATCCTTGTTTGGGCATTGGGATTGGCTACACTAGCAAGGGTTGTAACTTACCATGTGGGAAGAAGGGGCTAAAGGCCCAGAGGGCAAAAGTAGCTGGCAAAAGTTAGAATCCAATGTTGACACCTTCGAGATGCTTCGCCCAGGGATCCCCCAAAAAGTAGTGAAAAGCTTCTTAGTAAGAAAAGGGGACCCATAAGATAACATAAACACTCAAGGTAATAGTTGATGGATAGGAGGTCTCATCACGAGTCGGCCTATCATGACCATGGGCATGTAGCAGTATGACACTACCACCTATCTGGTCACCAAGCCAGGGTAGTGGCTCTTGGTGGCATAGCCAAGAGAAAGGGGGTCTCATCACGAGCCAAACTTTTCATTTCCGTGAAATGTTTGTGGATAATGTTGTTACCTCTAGTCATCAAGCCAGGATAGTGGCCCTCAACTATTTCCTTGAAGCACAAGAGAAAAAGATCAAAAGAAATAAAGCTAAGAGTAAAAGGCAATGAATGGGCAAGGAAACAATTGCATTTATGACAAGGTGCAACTCGCCCTCTACAAAGGCACCCACAGGTAAGACTCTATATTTCCATGTTATTGCATGCACCTCATGCCCAAATATTTACTGCATGCCACCTCATACACTTACATGACTTGGACTAGATCTCACCTAGGAAACACCCCAAACTTAAAAGAGGTTAGCCCAATAGGACACCCTGAGACCTTCTCCAAACCTAACTTGTCAAATTGCATAACGTCTTTGAGCATTTGTCTTGGTTAAGGGGGGACTGATGCACATGTTTGGGTAATTTAATTATTGGATGTGATTTACATGCTATCATCCATGTGACTTATGAACCCCTAGAGAGCGTACTTGTTGTTGTTGCAGGACCTTGCTCGGTGGACAGGTACACATGAGGGAATGATTAGCTCGGACCTTCATGGGGGCTTAAAGCCCACAGATGGATGTTGAAACCCTAGCAAGATACAATCAACCAAGACTAAAGTGTGCATCAAATTGTCTTTCTAAATACTTTTCTGAAGATTTTACTACTGTTCTCGTTACTTTATTTTGATGTTGCTACAGTTATCGTTGGCAGCCTATTAGAGATTTTTTTTGATTGACATATATCTAGAAATTGTAAGAGACGAGTGTTATCATTTCAGGACTTCACAATATCTTGTTATATTGTCTATTCAAGTGCATTTTCTGGATGTTATTACAATTGTCATTAATTAACTATTGTTGCTATATATTTATCACTTGTTGCATACATTGATTTGTAGCAGTCATCTCTATAAACTTGCAGTCTTGTTGAAGCATTCATTATCACTTGTTGTTGCCATAACTTTTGTTGTTGTATTGATAAGGGGCGGGTACACTTTATTCTCCTTTACTTCATCCAACAAGACTTAAAGTCTGTTTTGAGTGACCTAGAGAAAGCGGTGGTTAGTCTTACCTTTTCCCTTTCCTCAAACCCCCTAGGTCTTGGGACGTTTCCCTTGGAGTGAATTTATCCTTCTCTTAAAGAGAAAGAGCTACCCTATTGGGGTGACAGTGATAGGACTACCTATGTGTTACGTCAATCTAAGCTTATTTGCCTTCAGGCTTTGGGCAAGTATAGATTGCGCGATAAAAGTACCTTTCAGGTACCTCAACACATGCTTTGCCACAACTAAGTGAAGACATCTTGGTTGAACCATAAACTGACTGAAGGTGTTCACCGCAAAGCATATATCTGGTCTAGTTTTCATCAAATACATGAACGAACCATTCATTTGCCTGTACATGGTGACATCCACTATATCTGAAGAAGTATCACTCAATAACTTCAGGTTCGTCACCATTGGTGTGGTCATGGATTTACAATCTATCATATCAAATCTCTTCAGGATTTCTAGCACATATTTTCCTTAGCACAGAAAAATATCATTCGGTTTCTGCCACACCTCTAGACCAAAAAAGTAATGCATCATACCTAGGTCTTTCACCTCGAACTCAGATGCAAGCTTTCTTTTGCATTATGTGATGAGCTTCTCGTCCCCTGTTAGAAACAGGTCATCCATATATAACAATAATATCACTAGTCCACTATCCTCAGCCTTGTAGTAAAGATTAGGATCTGCTTTACTCTTCGTAAAGCCCAAGCTCATCAAAAAACTGTCTATTCTACCATACCATGCCCTAGGTGCTTGTTTCAACCCATACAAGGTTTTCTTCAATCTGCACACATGAGTTTCTTTGTCATGTGTCTTGAATCCTTGTGGCTGCTCCACATACACTTCTTCTTCCACTACACCATTCAGGAAGGTTGTCTTCACATCCATCTAATGTACCTTCCATTTCATCACTGCAGTTATAGCAAGTATAGTTCTAATCAAAGTGTACCTCGCCATAGGACCAAATGTCTACTCATAATCTATTTCTTCTTTCTGGGAGAATCCACGAGCCACGAACCTTGCCTTTTATTTCTCGATACTGCCATATGTTGAGTGTTTTGTCTTCTAAATCAGATTGGAACTCACAACTGATTTCTCTTTCGGTCTCGGAACCACATCCCAGACATCATTCTTAATGATGGTTTGGTATTCTTGAACCACGGCATCCTTCCAAACTTTCTTTTCTGCAACCTTTTCATAGCAGGTAGGCTCAGCATCAATGATATCACATAACAATAGGGGGCATTGTGGCTGTGACAGAGTTCATCCATTTGGACTCTGTCATCAGTGCGTTGAGTGCACAGGATGAGATCCAGACTTATTTGGATCGATTCACAGAGATTGCAGTTGGTGGGGTAATGGATGGCATTATCTGCTACAGAGATTGCACATCAGGGATTTGCCTCGTTTGGACTTTCATGGTTATAGGTGGGGCACAACAGCAGTGGGCAAGCATTGGGAATGGTGGACTTCCAATGTGGAGGTGGGATCTTGGCATTCATCCGAGTGATGGATTGTCTCGGATGAGGTTGATGATCGACAGAGTTGAGGCAGTGATTGGTTTGCGTCATTGTGGGAATGTTGTGAGAGGAGTTGTGGATTTTTTTTCCCCTCACGATACCAAGGATCGTGGATAGTCGTGAATTGACAGGTTTCGATTTCACTGAGATGCCTTGGCGAGCCATGATCCAAGATAGTGAGTTCAGTCCTTTTAGGGATTTCAGCTTGGGGGTCCAGGAGAGGAGAGCACAGTCTAAGCATGGTGCTCAGGCCATTATGATTAGAGTGGCACAGCGTCAACATGATGGGTCTTTTTTGAGATTAGATTGGGACCCTGGGATTACATTGTTTAGCGATTCAGCAATTGATACAAAGGAGCGCAGGCTCTACTTTCACGAGTTTACTACTGGAGTGCATGGGATTGGTTTTCTGGAGGCGCAATTCTCTGAGGAGTTAACAGAGTTTTTCCAGTATCTGCTTGCTCTCCTTACCGATAGTACTCAAAAGGTCGCTCGTGCTATTACTTTGTAGGACCACGCTTTGAGTAGAAGATGCTTCACTTCTTCCAAACCAAGGATCACTCTCAGTTTCAGTTTGGTGTAGCTTGTTGATTGTATGGTTGAAGTGGCATTGCTTGAGGACAAGCAATATTTGGGAAGGGAGGACTGTAATGTTCCCATTTTCGGATTCCTATGCGGTTAAAGTTACTTTAGGAGGCTTGAGTCAGCGAGATCATAGGGGTGAGACTAGGTCATTAGTGAGCCCAGGAGGTTTGGAAGAGTTTTATGGGGCCCAGCTTAGTTTATTTACCATTATTCATCATCAGGATCATTTTCGCACAGCTTGTTCTTGGTTCCGTTGCATTCCGATGATTTCTGTAAAACGAGGTTATTAATGGGCATAATTTAATTAATTACACTAAAGGTACTATTTGGAGCTTGTTTCTTGCAGAAATACCTTAGTGTAATAGCTCGTTGGAACCGGGGTGAAAATATCTATAGGATGGGATGATGAAAAACAACCTTTAGTGGTCGGAGAAGTCATAAAGGTGAATTAATCACTTTTTGGAGTAAAAAAGTTCATTAAATTAATAAAGTGATTTTATGAGAAAATATTAAAGATGAATTAAAAGTCACTTGAAGAGAAAAAGGCTAAGTTACCAGGATTCGGATACGGATACGAATCCACCAGTTTTTTTAAAAAACAGGATCCGGATACGACAGGGAAACGACAAGTACAAATAATATAAATATATTTTTTTAATTTTTTAATTTTTTAAAATTAAAATTTACATAATAAAAAATATACAATTTTTTAATATATAACTTATGTGTATATTTATTTATAATACTTATAAAAATAATTAATATATTAAATTAATAACCTTAAAACTAATGTATTTTTATATAACTTTATATATATATATATATATATATATATATATATATATATAACACTTATAGAANAAAACTAATGTATTTTTATATAACTTTATATATATATATATATATATATATATATAACACTTATAGAAATAATTAATATATTAAATTAATAACCTACTAATGCACCATTTATTTAATCTACAAAATAAATAGCATTAATTTATTAGAATTCTAAATATGTAATACTAGTATCTCCATTTATATATATATATATATATGTATGTACAGCCTGAGTGGGCCTAATGGTTAAGAACATGTGTTTTCTCTTAAGAGGTCACAAGTTCAAATCCAAAGGGGGGTAGGGTATGTACACCTCCGTAGACTTTACCAGTCAAATCGCTGGGCGGAGGGGGGTCCCTTGTCCCACAAACAAGGAGGTCTCATACACCAATTTGGTGTGGCTTGGTCGTGACCTTAAAAATAGATTATATTATATTATATTATATTATATATATATATATATATATATATATATATATAANTATTATATTATATATATATATATATATATATATATATATATATAATACTTATAGAAATAATTAATATATTAAATTAATAACCTACTAATGCACCATTTATTTAATCTAATAAATAAATAGCATTAATTTATTAGAATTATAAATATGTAATACCAGTATGTCAGATATTTATTTAATCTGCGAATTCTAAATATGTATCATTTATTTATGCAAATTATTTAATGTCCTTATAATTAATGTATTCTAGAACCCCGACAGAGTTTCTTTATTGTACCCTAGTGCCCAACAGATCCAATGCTTTAGTTCGCCCAGTCTTGAATAAAAGTCCAGGGTCATTCGGAGTGGAGTTCGCCACTTTGTCATCTATCTTATAGCCCACTGTCCACTGCTAGATTCAAATTTTTAACCTGGTTATTATCCTGGGCGTCGTCCATACATATTTTGGGCAGATCCCGATGGATCCAGATCCGAATCCCTATCAGATCTGGGGATCTGCAGATCCAGCATTCGGGGCTGACGAATCTGGTAATATAGGAAAAAGGTGAAAAGGGGTATAAAAGAGAGATAGGGGCTCATATTCTCTCATTATGTTGATGATCATTTTACCTATTGGTTTGGAGCTCTTGGAGCCTATTGGGGGTTTGGTGTAAACCCTAGTTTATATTGGTTTCAGCGGTGAGAGATCCACCCTAGCTGATCAAGCTTGGTTTCGGTGGTGAAAGATTCCACCCTAGCCATTTGGTTAGTGAGATCATACAGGTTTCTCACAGGTTTTCATTGGAGAAGGAAGATATACCAATTTTGCCAAGTTGTTTGGTTATTTGCAGGAGTATTTGGGGTTTGTGGAAATCATATATTTCTTGTACAGGGCGAGTTTGGCAATGGAGGAGGTCGATTTACTCTTTGTAGCAGCTTGAGGGTATTGTGGAGGCCAAATATATTGGTAGGGAGACCCACAATTGCTTGGAGGCTGATTTCTCTTAGTGGGGAAGCCATTTTCTTTGTGGGGGGCGAGTCTTTTACAACAACAGCAGATTTATTGGGCCATATCTTTGCTGGAGAGGCCGTACTCTTGGCTGTAGCAGCCGTTTCCTTTGCTGGGAGGTTGTATGCTTGTTGTAGGTGCTGTGAGGGACTATCTCACTTTGTGGAGGAGTCTCATTTTACTGGGAGAGGTCAATCTGATCCTTGTGTTACCTAGCTGATGTAACAGGTCAGAATTTAAATAAAAATCAGATCTAACTTGGTGCTCATTTTATTATTTGGCTGAGTTATATGTGGTTTCCTTCTTGCTGTTAGAATTTGTTTATATTATATCTTTTATGTTTGGCATCAAACCCTCCTTATCTATTGAAAAACCATACTGAAAACATATACCAGCAAGCACTCAAATATAACAGCAATAGTAAAAGGGGATTTACAATGAGTTTGAGGTTGATAGCAAAGTGTTTGACGGAAGTGCCGAACCAAAGAAACCACACAGCAATCATAAAATTATAACAGCAGTGACAAGAGGGATTTTACAGTGGAAAAGGGCTTGCTGTCCAAGTGTTTGACAAAAGCCCCTAACCAGAAAATCACCCTTGAACACAAACAGCAGCAAGAAAAGGATCTCTACAGTGTGATTCCAATATGTTAACAAAGTATTTGACGAAAAACTCAGAACCAGAATTACTCCTATAAAATTACAGCAGTAACAAGAGGGGTTTATGCAGAGATATTTGGGCATGTTGTCAAGTGTTTGACAAAAGCTATGTACCAGAAATACACCTAAACTCTACAGCAGCCAGTAATAGGGGATCTTACAGTGAATATTGAGGATATGTGCCAACTGTTTGACGAAAATAATAAGCCAAGAACCCACTAAAACACACCAGCAGTTATCATAGAGGGTATAACAGCAGAAGAAAGTGAGCTAACACAGTTTTGGTAAACTGTTTGTCAAAAGTCCAACACCAGAATTCAGAAAAAAATATACCAGTTGTAAGGGTGGGTCATTACATCTTCCCCATTTTACTAAGTATTTAGACATCAGACCATTGAATAATCATCCAAGCCTATTTTCTCTCTCCTATTGTCTTACATATTTTTCCCTATGCATGTGTGTGGTTTATCTGACAAAACATATATAAAATAAAAACTGAAACAGAAAAGATGGAGGTATAGCATGATAGAAACACCTGAAGGTACTGATGATATATGGCAAAAGGTGCTGAGAAGGATAGAAGTGGCAGAAGTTGTACAATAACAGTCCATGTATCAAGCTCTGGTGCAGCAACAATCATGCTGATGAACATAGAGTTACATGATTTAGTATCCTTTCTTTCATTATTGAAAAGAGAAAAATGTTCAACACTAAGGTGCACAGGAAGGAATAAATACCTTCCTTCCTACAGTGAACTGGAAAGAGTAAATACCTTGTAAAACAATTTTCTACCCAGAGCAAGATACCTTCCGATGGAGCTTGCCTGCCTGCCTTCACAGTTTTGGGAAGCTTTGGAGTTAGACCACTTTCTATTCCATCCTTGACATCTACTACAAAAGAAACATTAGGATGGATATCAATTTTAGATGTTCCAGTTACTTCCATATCACAGTTGTGCTGGTCTAGCTTCATTCCATCTGCAGTTGTGCATTGGCACAACCATTTTTCCGATGTACTAGGATTGTTTTCTATGTTTTCCAACAAAGATATATCCTCTACATCTGATCTCTTTTCTGAAATGGATTTTGAACCATTGGATGAAAGGTCAATTTTTGACAATGAAGAAGTGTCCATAACTGAAGTGTTCATTCTTCCTACACCACTTTCTACTTCTGAGTTAAGTTCTTCCAGATGTTTGTTGTGTGCAGAAATAAGTTCAGATAGAGGTGCACGAAATATTCTGCAGAATTCAAAGAGATGAAAAGAGTGATGATAATAATCAAACATATAATCAAAAAATATTACGTTGACAAAGAAACTCAGCAGGGAAGGAATAATAGCACATATGCCCATAAAAATGAATACCAAAAACAATCTAAAAAGATACATGTATTCATCTTATTAAAACAAATAGGATCTTAAGTGCCAAAAACAAAGCTATACATGATGGGGTACATACTTCAAGGAATCATGGATCTTGTACACAAAAGACAAACCTATCATAAAATTACACTGTATTAAACTCTGATATGCACGTAAAATATTGAAATACAATATCACAATTTCATCTTCCACTATCATCATCCAAAATTGACCACTAAATATTGAAGATAATAAAGATCATGTTATGCATCTGAATGTATGAAGAATATATATAGAGAGAAATCACTTTCAATTTTGAACATGCTAATGAATTATGAAGCATACTGTTTCACCAAACCAAGCAATCACAAAATGACAATTAAATATCAAACATGTTATAGTGCAAATAGCATCCTGGTCAGTTAAGGTATATAACAAAACAAAATGTATAGCATTTGTGCCGGTGCTGCCTCTGATTTCAAGTATAAATCACAAAATCAGAACTGTGAGGTTACTCATCTCTTTCCTTTTTTCAGATTAGAATGTACAAATGCACTCTTACCGTTCTCCAATCTTGCATTGCAAACTCAACAATGCACCATGAATGATGAAAACCATTTTTTAGAGTAAGGTATTGAATTATCAATCTGCATACCCTAAATGAATTACATTTATTCATCAGTGGTTAATGCATGTGATCCAATACCAATAAACTAAAAAGATCCACCATAGAGCTTGTGAAATGACTTTCACACAAAAGCAAGTAGTGAATTCTTAATAGTAGATATCACGGAACATTACTTCCCTCAACCATACAATAGCTTCTCAAAAGGAACAATCAAATTTATAGAGCGGGAACAACTATTCCTTTATCTCCTATTTGACTTCTAAGCCACTCATATACTTCTACCTATCTCTGCTTTTGAATTCCTAACTAGTAATTCTCAAGTCTACTTATATAGGAAAAAGTGTTGGTTTTAAGTAACTATCACTTCCCAATGGACAAGTTTCAACATGACTATTCATTTACCCATCAATCATTAGTTATAAATGTCATTGATTGGCATAAAAGATGAAGTGGAAATTCGATGTTGACATTGATTACTTCTACTTGTCAATCCCTCATCTTTGTTGAGATTTGGGTACCTTGGAAAGTGGTCCCCTTGTGTTTGTGAGTCTCTAAACACAAAGGGGGAGACTATTACCCTTATTACTTTACTTTATGTTCTAATTTCACTTTGACTTAAGAGTTTAAGTCAAAAGTGAAATGTGTCACTTAAGTCATTAAAGTGACATTTAATTCACTTTGTGGGTGAGTTAAAGGACATGAGGCGAACTAAGGAAAGTGGGTTTCCTAAGTGAGATTTTAGGATAAAATCTCACCCATTGATTAGACATGGATAGATTGGATCTAGGCCATTGATCTTTTAGGGTTTGGCCAAAGAGAAGCTAAAGGAGGGAATAGGGAAACGATGAGAGTCATTCTTCACTTGAGAGATTTGAGAAGAGACAAGGAAGAGAAGAGCACTTGGGCACATTTCTTGAGGAGAGGAGGGCACTTGCTACTTGAGGGAGGAAGGCGCATAGCATGGAGGAAGGTGCTTCCATGGAGTTGGAGGCACTCACATGAGGAGAGGTGCATTCCTTGCTTGAGGGCGCACCATGTTCATGAGAGAATTCATGGAGGAGGAGGGGCTCACTACTTGAGGGGAGGCCTTAGTGAGAAGCTAAGGGCGCACACCCATAGAGGGAGGTCTTGCTAGAGGAGGGGCGCAATAAAGCTAGGTGCGCACCAAGCCAAGGAGGAGGGCGCACTTGTGTAGAGGGCGCCAAGTTCAAGGCAAGAGGCAAGGGATTCACAAGGTTCAAGTGGGAAAAGGCTAAGGCAAAGGCATCTCAAGGGAAAAGGCAAAGGCACAAGGAAAGAGGGTCAAGGGTTAGCAAAGGAAGAGGGGCACACCAAGGCAAAGAGCGCCTAGCTTCAAGGGGCTAGCAGGAACATCTTCAAGGGACTCCAAAGCATCCGAGAAGGGTTTCTATTGTACCAGGTTCACTTGTATATGTTTTCCTTGTTGTACATTTTGCTTTGAGACCTTCTATATACATCTACTCCAAACTGATTTTCCTCATGGAAATTTTTCTAGGGTCATGTTGACCAAAAACTGATGTGTCAATTTCATGCATGCTTAGAATTGTTAGATCAGCATTTTAGAGTTGTAAAGATCCGAGGAGTGTTATGTGTTTGAGTATTATTGCATGTGCTAACATTGGAATGTAAAAAAACTTGCAAGGCCACCTCAAATAACACTTAACCAATGAAAATTATCAGCAGAAAGTTACCTAATTGTTTGTTGTCCTAAAAGGCAGTGAAGGACAGTTTTCGAAGATTAAACTTAGAGCTAAATTCTGGTCAAAGACAGATCAGATTTAGCATCCTGATAGTACCTCAGTTCTCTTCAATCTTGTCAATCAGAATGGACCAGGGCTCCCCCTTCACGTTGATGGCCAGCTCATGATGTGGTTTCCAAAGTTTGGCCTGTGATGTTGACTTGGAGGATGATCGAATTTTGAAGGTTCCTTATGCTCTAGGGTTATGTTCCTTCATATTCATAGGTGGTAAGTATTCTTTGGAGGATCAAGATGTCATGATAGCATGGATGTTAAGTTCTTTCTAGGAGACAGTGGTTGATTCCAAGACTACATCACCTTGGAGCTTGGCACATGTACCTTTCAAGTGTAGCACTCCATATGTGGGCCTCCATGTGTTATTGTAGGATGCTTGTAGAGAGGAATGTGAGAGTTGTAATGTCCCCATTTTCAGGTTCCCTTGCTCTACAGTTGGAGATGACTTCATGGGTTTGTGTCAGTCTGATCAAAGGGGTAATTTGATGTTACCAGTGAGCTCAAAGGGCTTAGAGGAGCTATATGATGCTTCCAGAGGTCCATTTATCATCTTTCATCATTGGGATCATTCTTGCACAATCAAAATTCAATTCCCTTACATTTCGACCGTTTCCCTAATTCGAGAGTAATATTGAGCATTATTTAATGAATTTCACTAAGGTTGTCATTTTAATAAATTATCTAAGAGGGGTACCTTAATGTAATAGCTCGTTGGAACCGAAATGAAGAGCTCTAAATGTCAAGGTGATTAAAAGTGACTTTCAGTGCCCAAGAATGTTTTAAAATGAAATAAATCACTTTTTGGACTAAAAAGATTTAATAAATTAGTAAAGTGATTATGGAGGAAATACTAAAGATAAATTAAAAAGTCACTTGAGGGAAAAAAAAGGTAAATCGGGTATAAAGGAGAATTAGGAGTTCATTCTCTCATTATGGATGATTATTATTCTAAAATTGAATTTTGGAGTGCTATTGTGGCTTGTGAGGGTTTTGGAGCAAAACCCTTGTAGAGAATTGGTTTCGGTGGTGAAAGATTCCACCCTAGCTGATTAGTTGGAGGAATCACTCAGATTTCTCACAGGTTTTCATTGCAGAGGGAAGATCTATCATTTGTGCTAAGTAGTGTTGGATATTTGCAGGAGTTTTTGGGGTTTGGGGAGATTGATTACTGTGGATCTAGCTACATTCCCTTGGAGTCTTGTGCAAGCCGAGTTTCCCTTAGAAGAAGCCAAAATATTCTCTTCCAGGGTCGAGTTCTTTGGGTGGAGACTAAATATTTGTATGATGGTCGAGTTTGTTGGTAGAGGCTGAGTTTCTCTAGTGTGGAGGTTCAGCTGTGTGTGCGCAGTCGAGTTCTTTGGCAAGGAAGGTCGAGTCTCCTGGGAGAACCGAGATTTGTGGTGATCGATTCATTCCTGGCCAAAAATCTGTGGGGTTTGGTGAGCTTTACCAGCTGACATTTCACTACCATATCTCACCTCCAATTTGCTTGCAAATCATGCCAATAATTGTTTTTGTGAGAGAGTTCTACAGGGATTGATCTGCTCATTGGTTGGCAGCTAGATATATGTGTCTTTGCAAATCAGATCAGCAACAAGAAAGACTAGATCTGTGAGTTATTTGTTTTGTAATTGTTGCAGCTTGCATTAATAATAATAAGAGCAGACTTGCTATACTTTTGTTGTTATAACATTTGTTGAAATATTGTCATTTAGTTGTGTTATATATATATATATATATATATATATACACACACACATTTACAAAAGTAGGGGGTTTGACCACAAAGACCCCTTTGCAGCCTTGGAAAACGATATTGCAGCATACTCTCAACTAAGAGAAGTCCTTATAGTGGGTGATTTCAATGCTAGGACAGCAAGTGAACAAGCTAGTATTCTTCATTGTAAGGAAGACTGCAATCCCATTTGGCTTACAAAAGAAAGAAATCATTAGTGGACAAGAGTTTCAGAGGACAACAAAAGTTGCAACCTTTTTGGGGAGCAGTTGCTTACTCTATGTGGGGCATTTGACATAGTCATTTGTAATTGTTGATGTTCTGGTAGTTGCGGGAGGATATTTCCCTCCTAGATGACCTTTCTTAGATGAGGAGAAGATTCTAGAAGCAAGAGATCCATTGATCAGATATTGAAATACCCTAGAAGAGAAGTCGGCCCAGAAGAATAAAGTAATAATGAAAAGACACTTGTCCAAAGAAGAATTCGGCCTAGTCTACTGGCCAGGAAGACTATAAATAGAGGACGTCTTGGCTCGTTTGTTCACTCACTCACACTCTCCCAACTACACAGAAGCAAGGCGCAAGTTTGGAGGAGGTGACATAGTAGTTGCAACTGTACAATTTATTATTGCTCAATATTTTGGTATCTCTCTCTTGTGCGCTACTCCTTGAGGAGGCGCACTACATTTGTATGGTGTTGTTGTTGCAGCTGGGTTGGTATTTCTGGTTAGGCTAGCACTTGTGCTAGGGTTTATCTGATTGGACTTGCTTTGTGAACGAAATCTATCTAAGAAAGATTGTTGGGTTTTTCCCCCATTTGGGGTTTTCCCAGGATAAATCTCTTGTGTTTTTTTCAGTCTCTTGTTTATGTTGCTACTGCTCAGTACATAATATATATGTTAATGATAACGAAGTAAAAGAACACTAGTAACACTAATGCTCTGTAAATAAGGAAAATCCAACATGGTATTAGAGTTGGTTACCTTCTGAACAGTTTAACCACTGGAAGGAATATCGATACAGCAACACCTTGCAGCACCCTGTAGTTGCAATACCTTATCAAGCTCGTTGAGCACTTTCCCAAGGACGTTGAGGATAATTCTTGTACAAAGCAATACACCCTACTCTAGCGCACCTCCTGAAACCCTAAATGTATAGTTTTGTGAAGTTTGAAGAATTGGGTTTTTCAGGGGCTAGGGTTTCTACCAACAAAATATTTCTACCAGCATGAGAGTAGAAGACAGATTGGATGGAGCAGATAACTTCAGATCCTAGAAGCATAGAGTTCTCCTCATTCTAGAAGAGATTGATCTATTAGATCACATAATGAAAGATCTTACAGAACCTGAAGATGAAGAAGCAAAGGCAAAGTTAAAGAAGAATGAGGTCAAGGCCAAGAGGATCTTGACAGATTCAATCAAGGATCCCCTGATACTCAATGTATCAGAACTGAAGACACCGAAGGAGATGTTTGATGCCCTAACCAGGCTTTATGAAAGTAAGAATACCAGTCGAAAGCTTACTTTGAGGCATCAACTCAAAAACGTGACAATGAACAAGTCATAAACAATGGTCAACTATTTTATGAAGATCTCGCAGATCAAGGATCAGTTAGCAGTTATTGGAGATCCAGTAGAAGACGTTGAACTTGTGACCACCACACTCAATGGATTCCCTCCCTCATGGGACCCATTTGTCCAAGGAATTTGCGCAAGAAGCAGATTGCACAAGTTTGACAAGTTATGGTCAGATTGCACTCAAGAGGAATCCAGGTTGATATCCAAGACACAAAAGACTAATGAGGATGAAAATCAAGCACTTACTGCCTGTTGACCGCCTCTCCAACATAGGTGGTCAACTCCATGTGCCATGAAGAGATGCATCATCAGATGCAAAATTGTTGAAGATTTTGGTTCCATAGGGCATGTTTGGCCCCAGCACTTCTTTTTGTAACGGGAATTTCCACACCCCTATGTGGGTTAATAATGTAATAGGTCTGCATGAGTCATGTCTAGGTCAATTACCTTGGGATCGGTTCATTGGGAGAGTTTCTTTCATCGAGGGTTTTTTATCCTCAGGTTATCAATTCGTTTTTTCAGCCTTATTGATTTCCCTTGAGTTTTTCCCTCACACTTGCAATAATTCTTCCAAAGTGGTGAACGGCGTTCCAGTGGGTTTATCTTTTGGTAACTAAAGTTAGGAATCATTGTAAATGACCATGCAAGACATCTTAGAAAGTTTCGCGGAATTCCATCAAGTCTAGATTAGTTTTTTTAATTAATTAATTTTTAATTAAATTTCCCTAAGTTTGGAGGTTTAATTATTTAATTAATTAATTATTTTTGAGCAAAAATTGTAAAAACTAGGTCCTTGGACTTTTGATAGGGGTATTTGTGCTCAAAAGAAATGGAATAGAACCCCCCACATCCATGGACCAAGTTTCATCTCGGTCGAACGAGTTTTGCTATGGGTTTGTCCACCTAGAGTGTCAGTCAGTGAAAAACAGTAATTTTAATTGCTAAAGTCCAAACATGGCAAAATTGTAAAAGTGTAATAATGAGTTAAAGGGATGTTAAATGATGGAATAAAGTTAGAGAGAGACTCCCTAAGCCTTTCCTATCCATCCCAACTTTTCCAACCTTTTTTCTAACCCCTTACCCCTCACATCACTTAAAAAATTACGCCCCCTAGGGGGATTAACGTCTTCCCTTGGTGAGGTTACGTTGTAACTTAGTGTTGGTGTGTGGGGGGACCCCTCTCACATGTGGTGCGCTCCTCTTAGGCCTCCACATCACACTTTCCTTCATCCCAACACCCTCTCCCTCATTCACTCCACTCCTTTCCTCTCCTCATCCCCAAGAAATTGCGCCCTCCAAGACGAGTTACGCCCCCCTTCTAGAAGATCTTCTAGAAAAATCGTTTTTATTTTAATTGGGGCCTCTTCATCTCCCTTGGCACGTATCCCTAGCCTCCCACTTGTCTTTGTGTGATCCCAACACCTCCCTCACTCATCTACACCCTAGATCTAAGATCTAAACCCTAGATGGTGCGCCCTAGCCTTGGGATCTCCTCTTTTGCTTGGTGTGGGACACTTGGCATTGATCCAAGAGGGGTGAGTTTGCCTCTCCAAGTATAAAAGGAACCCTCCCCTCACTCTTTCACTTAGCATATCTTGAGCTAATGTTATGCTACTTGATTTGTTCCACTCTCTCTCTCTCTTGTTCCATCATTTCCATTCTTTGGCTCTTAGGGTTTTGGAGTAAGTTCTCTCCAAGATCCATTTTCTTGAGTAATAATAAAAGAGAAGCTTTGGAGGATAATTGGAAGAGCTATGCATGTTTTTGTTCTTGCCATACTTATGAGGTAAACTTGTTTCAATTTGTTTGGTGATTGTACACATTGGATCTTGGGTAAAATGTTCCTTGGGTAGATCTATCAATGCATGTTCTTGTAGATCTATATATCTTGATTTACTAGATAGGATTGAAATGTCATCTTATTAGTAGATCCAACATATTATCTCTTGTATCCACATCACCTCTCAAGTTTTGCAAGTTTAGCTTCAAGGGTTTCATTGGGAATACCTCAAGCAAGAAGGCTCCCTTGAGACATATATACACTCCATCTCTCTCTACTCTTACTCTTCTATCTATTGTTGTTCATTCATATGTATTTCAGCTAGTTTAACTTAGTGAGATTGGTCAATTAAAATCAAATTTTATTCAAATTTTTCTTGCGAAAAAAATTTGCCCTAAAAAAGCAAAAGTTTTTCTTCATTTTGCTTGTTGTGTGTAGCATTTCCAGCAAGGATACCTTGCTGTTTCTTGCAGGTTCAGATCTGGTTGAGAGGAGTTTGGCTACCCAAAGACATCCACACAACACTCCAAGACCCTCCAAAAATTAGTGGCTATTTCTCAACCTTCTTTCTCAAATTTTAGGGCTTCTTGTGCATAGATCTAGTAGTCTTCTTGCTGATTTAGTGGCTCACTTGCTTGGGAGAAGGATTGGTACGGCCTCCTCCCACGTGTGAGCCTTGGGTAGCTTAGGTTACGTTTAGATCTTGCTTCATTTCATCTTTTGAGCACTTTTTGAGCTTGGACGTGGGGTTTGGTTGATGTTGGGCATCCTCCAAGCCTAGGACGTGGAGATTAGGTGGTTTGCTTTTCATTTGTTTGCTTGTTAGTTAGCTTGTCCTTCTTGTTTATCTTTCTCTCTCATTTCAAGTTTCTTCTAAAGCTTATCAAGTTAAATAATTGCCTACCTATTGGGAGAGGAATACCCCAAAGGTGAGGCTAGGGTTTAACATGTGTTTTTGATCTTTTATGCTTAAGTGGATTAAAATATTCTAGATCTAGATCTCACACATAATAATCCTTAGTTTAAGCCTATTGGGCATAATCAACCTAACTAGATTTACTTGCATGCTTAAGCTTCTTAAGGATTGATATTTCTCTTACATGCTTAAATCTAACCTTTTAAATGTTTAATACTTCATAGTTAAGTAAGTGGTTTTCTCTTTCAAGCTATAATCTTTTAAGGCCATTTGCCAACACACTTGAAGTAATTCTTATGGTTAAGTTGATAGTGTAGGCAAACACATAAATCTTCTTTCTCACACTTAAATCTTGATTCTTAATGCTCTTAATCATCTTACGATAAGTGTGTTGGTTTTTTTTTCATATCTTGTTGGCAAGTTGTTCTTGCCCTTACTTTCTTTTCATAGCAAGCTACATATTGGTGAACTAAATAAGTGCTCTCACATAGCTTATATGTGTTAATGCCTTTAATTTTCATAAGCTTAAACAACACATATTTAAGTTGAAGTGAGTTTCGGCCATAGCACTAAATCACACTTTAAAAGCTTCATAAAATCACTAAACACTCATAAATACACCTAAAAGTCTACATAATTGATATATTAACTTAATAGACTTAATAGGGTACCCTAGACTACAATCTTCACCATCTAAAATGGGTATTGAGGAGGGCAACGGAAGGTGATAGGCTGGGGACGGTCTCACGACACGAAGGAGTGTCCTTTCCGTAAAAACTCAATGCTTTGGGCTGACTGTGATAGCTAGGGTTGGCCTCGTTGTCATACTATCTTGAGCATCCAGCAGCCATTTGGCAATAGGAGGAGGAGGCTTTGGTGAAACACTAAATAAAGGTAGCTAAAACTTTGTAATCCTAAGAAACCTTTAATTTATTAAGTAATCCAACCTTGGGCTTAATCTAATAAATACTTTGTGGGTTGAATAACTAAGAGTGTGGATAATCTTCATCATCTTAAATACTTGTACTTGGAATCTCTAAATCTTCTTGTTGATGTGTTGATGATAATGATTTGTTGATGAAGATCTCATGAATGTGATGGTAATGCTTTGATCTCCTTGTATCCTGCACATACACTTAAAAGTAGTTAGCTTGCTTATTGTATCCTAGTATTCTTTATTTGTAAATCTTGTATCTATTTTAATTATTCTTTTGCAAGTATCTTGTAATCATATTTGTAACGAAACACCCTAACATCTAGTTGACCCCCTTGCCCAACCGTAGGCACTAGTCTTAGTTGCCCTAGGAAAAGGCTTGCTTCATATGCTAACCCTTGCATCTTGCATTGTTGCCTTAGCATCATAGGATAGATCCCCTCTAACCTTAAGAAATTAAAATCAACTCCTAGAACCTAACTTTAACTAGGGACTACCCCCCTTGGCTTCCCTAGRAGTGAGCCTAGACGGAAGAGGTTCAAGTCAAAGTGACAGCGTGGGTTTTGAACCTAGGCATTGTGCCTCCAAGGACACACTAAGTGAGCAGGACTTAGCTCACGTTTGCAAGTCTGTATAAGGACGACAACACTGCCCAAGTGAAGAAGAGAAAGAAAAGGGAAGAAGGCAGCCCAAAGAAGTCTAAGAGACCTCGTTACAAGAAGGATACGTCAAAGATCAGATGCTATAGTTGCCAGAAGATGGGACATTATGCCTTTCAATGTCCACATAGAAATGAAAAGGAGAAAAAGAAACACCATGCACATGCAGCAGATGTTGAAGAGCACTCAAAGGCATCAAAGGATGAAGAATTTGTCTTTTAGACAATCGTGTTTCCATATGAACGATAGAAGGAAACTCAAGCAGGACAACAACACCAAACTCCAGGTTTGCATATCAGGTTTCATATTTTTTATTGTTGTTGATTAAGAAAGTATTGTACCTAGGATAGCAGTCTTTACAGCTTTATTATTTGTTATTGCTATCAAATGTTTAGGTACACCTGAATACTGTCGGTATGAATATCATTAAGAAAATGCTCATTGTTAATGATATACTTGTCTGCAAGATGAAATTGATCTCCTCTAGGAGATGTTCTTGATTACTAACCATTCCATGGAGGTTACCATGGAAATGTTGTTCTTGTCTCTTGTTTCGGGCAGGTCACAGGTGATAGCTCTGAGAAGGAGCTATGATGACGGTTGCAGGAGGCAACTATTTAGACATTCTCTAGCCAAGACATAGAACTGTGTACACGAACGTACACACCCATGTGAAGTAGAAGACGAAGAAGAGTATCTCTTATGGAGATTGACTGTGAGGAGCAAAAGGCTCCAAAGATGACCGTACAGTTAATTTGACCACTCTTCGGATCATCAGGAAGAGTCAGCAGTGCCAGAAGGGCCTACCTAGAAACGATGCAATAAACAAGCATGTTCTCATACAGATACTTGGCATTAATAAGCCATAATATGAAGAGAAGCAGATGACTCCACCAGTGGTGAGGCAGGCGGCCCCACCAAGTACCAGCTCAAAAGGAGCTAGATTTCAGAGGGAGTCAACCCCTAGGACCCAGTAGGGAGGAGCAACCTCCCAACACAAGTCCATAGGAGATCAGACTTCAGAAGAAGTCAACAAATGCAGCGGAAGCAGGTGGCTCT
Source organism: Picea glauca (assembly GCA_000966675.3). Classification (NCBI taxonomy): domain Eukaryota; kingdom Viridiplantae; phylum Streptophyta; class Pinopsida; order Pinales; family Pinaceae; genus Picea; species Picea glauca. The sequence continues at coordinate 981,888 of JZKD02S1672718.1, forward strand.
GGAGTGTTGTTGATTGTAGCTTTATAAGACATCCTCCAGATCGTTCTCCTCTGGACTGAGTTGAGACATCTGTGAGAGACAGCCCCTGTGATGGGTGTGCGTCAGACTCTGGGCTGAGTTGTTATGGCGTTGGGGCTAATTTTTGCATAGGATTATACGGCCTCCTTCAGCGCACCTCCAGCAACTCTTGGATTCAAAATCAGAGAAATTTTGATTTTTGGCCCTAGGGTTCTGCAATTTTCTGCAGAATTTAAGTTTTAGGGTTTTTGCAGCTCATTGAAGGATTTTTCAAGCTTACCAGTGTTCTTCTGACTTTAAAGGCTTATTGTTGGCAGTTAGTTATAAGTCCAACGAAACCCAAAGTTGCTAGCCTAGCCTAGCCGTTAGGTTTCCTAGCCTAGTCGTTAGGGTTTGTAGAAGAATCTGCAAACCATGAGGAACGGAACTTTGGTGGAAGATAAGCTTGATGGATCAAGCAACTTCAATTCTTGGAAATCAAGACTACAAATTACCCTGGAAGAGGATGACCTATTAAGTTTGATACAAAAGACTCTACCAGAAACAGCTACAGATGAAGAGAAGGAAGATTAGAAGGCAGATGACGTCAAAGCAAGGAAGATAATCATCTATTCAATAAGAGATCATCTACCACCTCGTACTGCTATCTTAAAGACAGCTTATGAGATGTATGATGCATTGAAGAATATGTTTGAGAGTAACAACACCCTTAGAGCCCTTACATTGAAGAATCAGCTTCAACATATCAAGATGACGAAAGCCGACACCGTTGCTACCTTCTTCATGAAGATTTCAGAGATCAGCTAGGTGCCATTGGAGAAACCATATCAGACAGAGACCTTGTCTTGACTACTCTCAATGCTCTTCCAAGACATTGGGAACCATTTCTTCAAAGTATCAATGGTAGAGCAGATCTACTTGGATTTGATCGTCTATGGACAAACTACACCCAGGAAGAAACTAGACTTATAGTCAAAGGAGTGCAAGACTCCCCTCATGATGACAATCATGCTCTTGCCTTTCATACAAGAAAGGAAGAAGAAATAGAAGAAGTTTCAACAAAGCATTCAAAGATAAGAAAACTTCATCAGCTTCAAGTCATGAACACAAAAAAGATAATTCAAAGATTCAGTGTTTCAAATGTGACAAGTATGGATACATTGTGAGAAATTGTCCTACCAGGAAGAAAGGAAGACAACTTGCATCCACTGTTGATGCTGATCCCGAACCAACTTGGAGAAATGAAGACATAAAAGATGAAGCATTCTTCTTTTGAAGAACTCACATATGAATTATGCCCGAGTGATTGGTGTTCGAGAAAACAGCTTGTACAGATTGACTGTACGACCAGTTCAGGCCCTGTTACATGATACTATCAGTTTGAGCGAGCTATGGCATAGGAGACTTGCTCATATACATTATAGAGCCCTTCCCGCTCTGCGAAGATGGTAACAGGTTTTCCAGAGATACATGTTTAGCATGATGGCGTTTGCAGAGGTTGTGCTCTTGGCAAGAATGTCAAGGGGTCCTTCTTAAGCAATGACAGTAGATCCAAGGGGATCTTGGACTTGATACATTCAGATGTGTATGGACCCATGATTGCTGCTTCCCTGAACGGATATTTGTACTATGTGCTCTTCATTGATGATCACTCTCGGTAGACGTGGATTTATTTCTTGAAGACCAAGGATGGAGTCCTTGCGAGATTTCAAGAGTTTAAAGCTCAGGTTGAGAACCTGACTGCGAGGAGGATCAAGGTGTTGAGATCAAATAATGGAGGAGAGTAGACCTCCAGGGATTTCAGTGATTTCTATATTGAGGCAGGGATCAAGACGGAGTACACCGTTCCTTATAACCCTCAGCAGAATGGGGTTGCAGAGAGGAAGAATAGAACCATTATTGAGGCAACCAAAGCGATGACACATGGTGAGAATCTACCTATGATTCTGTGGGCAGAAGCATCCATGTATGTTCAGAACAGGAGTCCTCGTCAGATTTTGAAGAACATGACTCCCGAAGAAGCTTTAACCAGAGTGAAGCCTGAGGTTGGACACTTCAGGATATTTGGGTGTCCAGTATACTTTCATGTACCCAAGGAGAAGAGGACCAAGCTAGACCCTTTAGGAAAAAAGGGTACATTTGTGGGGTACAGTGAATCTTCGAAGGCATACTGGATCTACATTCCTGGTCAGAGACAGATTGAGGTGAGCAGAGATGTCATCTTTGAGGAAGAGATAGCCTTTCAAAGATCCAGAGAATCTCAGATGGAGATTGACAGCGAGACAGTACCTTCTCCCCCTTCAGCAGTTCAAAGGGAGACAGTCTTTGATCCAGTTGATCTCGTAGCTCCAGTTGATGTTCCCAAAGACATTGCAGTAGGCCATAAAAGGATTGCCTGGGCTCGACAGACTCTGCAGGAGGCAGAGGGACATGCAGCTCCTCAAGGCACATTCCGAGAGAGCAAGAGACCACAGAGATTTTCGAGCTACTTTTTCAGCTATGAGCCACATCATTGACACTGAGCCTTCTTGTCATGGAGAAGCAACAAATCAGCACGTATGGCAAGATGCCATGACAGAAGAGTATCAGTCCATCATGAAGAATGATGTGTGGGATATTGTTCTAAGACCAGAAGGGAAGTTTGTAGTGACTTCCAAGTGGATCTATAAGATCAAGCATGCAGCTGATGGAAGTGTCGAGAAGTACAAAGAGAGATTTGTGGCCGGAGGATTCCTTCAGGTGGAGGGAATTGATTATGAGGAGAAATTTGCTCCTATAGTTCGACACACTTCCATCCGTACGATCATTGCCCTAGCTGCATCCATGGGTTGGAGACTACATCAGATGGATGTAAAGACATCCTTTCTCAATGGTGAGATTGAGGAAGAACTTTACATCGAGCAGCCAGATGGATTCGTGATACATGAGCAGAAATCTCATGTGTGTAGGTTGAAGAAAGCCTTGTATGGACTAAAGCAGGAACCTCGTGCCTGGTACGAGAAGATGGATGGATTCCTGATGAGTTTGGGCTTTAGCAAGGGTGTTGTTGATCCAAACCTATATTATCATATTGTTGGTGACGAGTCCTTATTTTGGTCCTATATGTTGATGATTTATTCCTCACCGGTTCATAAAGTCTTATTCTTCAAAGCAAGCGTGCATTGACTTCTAAATTCGAGATGAAGGATCTGGGTATGATGCACTAATTCTTGGGACTAGAAGTATGGCAGAGGACTGATGAGATTTTCCTAAGCCAAGGAAAATATACAGTGGAGATATTGAAGAAATTCGGTATGACAAACTGCAAGTCCATGCCTACATCGATGGTGATGGATCTGAAGAAAATGAACGAGGCTTCTACTGATTCAGGCAAGATTGATCCACATCTTTACCGACAGTTGATTGGATCGTTGATGTATCTAGTTAACAGCAAACCCGATATATGTTATGCAGTGAATGTACTCAGTCAGTTTATGAGTCAGCCAAGACAAACTCACTGGATAGCAGCGAAGCATGTGTTGAGATATCTACGAGGCACAGTTGGATATGGCCTGAGATATGCCTCCGGTGTAGACATGAGATTGCAGGGATATGCCAATGCAAACTGGGCAGGGAGCGTAGTGGACCGAAAGAGCACATTCGGTTGTTGTTTTACTTTGGGATCTGCCATGGTTTCCTGGTGCAGTAGGAAAAAGACCTCTGTGGCTTTGAGTACCGCAGAAGTAGAGTACATAGCGTTATGTGTGACAGACCATGAAGCAGTGTGGCTTCGCAAGCTCCTTCCAGATTTATTTGGTCATGAGATGGATTCCATTGTTATCCATTGCAATAACCAGAGTTGTGTGAAGCTCGCAAAGAATCATGTGTTTTACGATAAATCAAAACACATTGAGATCAAATACCATTATATCAAAGATATAGTGCAGAGGAAAGCAGTACACGTGCAGTACCTTTCTACACATGAGCAGGTTCTAGATGTCTTCACCAAACCGCTTGCCAGGACGAAGTTCGAGTACTTACGTGAGAGACTTGGCCTGGTGGAGAATGTCTCTCGAGTTGTGAGGGAGTGTTGTTGATTGCAGCTTCATGAGACATCCTCCAGATCGTTCTCCTTTGGACTGAGTTGAGACATCTGTGAGATAGAGCGCATGTGATGGGTGTGCGTCAGAATCTGGACTGAGTTGTTATGACGTGTGGTCTCTTGTCTACTCCTCTGGACTGAGTTGACATGACTAGAGATGGTCTCATGCCTTGTACTCCTCTGGACTGAGTTGAATCGACTTGAGATGGTCTCCTGCCTTGTACTCCTATGGACTTAGTTGAGTCGGCTTGAGATGGTGCTCCAGATGGTACTCTTGCGGACTCAGTTGAGTGATCTGTTGAGTATGAAAACACTGTGGTTGAGCACAGGTGGACGTGTCCCTAATCGCTGAGCACTAGTAGATGAGAGAGATCCTTGCTATATTGTCTAAGAGTAAGATTTACTTGTACCCCTAATTATGTTGTAAAGGGTACAAGTCAACCCCACCATGTGAAAGATAATTAATATTGTGTAATGATTAATTATATTATTGAGTTAATGAGGTCGGCCCTATTATACCAATAGACACACCTTTTGTTGTGTCAGTTCTTGTATAAATAAAAGGTGAATCCCCATTGAGGATCACACACTCTCACTTGTCATCTCGGAATTTCAGCAAGTGCATGTACGACTGAAGTGTGCAACTCTCTTGGGCGCTAGGTTCTAGGTTTTGTAAGCACCCTCTTATGTGCTAAGGTCTATGGTGTGGAGGATCTTCTCTTGAGAATATAGCAAACGATTGTTGGGTTTTTCCCTTGTTTGAGAAGAGTTTTCCCAAGATACTTCTTGTGTTCTTGTGCATGGTTATTCTTCTTGTGATCTTGGTTATTGTAGCACTTGTGTATGGTATTGTTGCATTGTTTATGGTTCAAGTACATGCTAAATGAAATAAACTACATGTGCATGAGCTAAGCATCTTAAAATTCAGCACAGAGATCATACAGACTCAAAGGGAGTCAAGCTTCAGAGGGAGCATTCAGATTAAGAGTGAACTTGATCTCAGAGAGAGTCAATGGCTTAGAGACTTTCATTCAACAAGTATTCCTTCTCAAATTCAGATAGGAGAGAGAGACGTCTTCCAGGAATGACAGTCAGATGCCATGAGTTGAGGAGGCTAGATCAAAGCTTCAGAGGCTTCTAGGAGATGTGAGATCTCCTAGGAGGATTCCCTTGTCTCGATAGACCTTGCTGCAGTGACAAAGGAGGTATCCAGTCAGAAGGACTGGGATATAGATTTTGCCTCAGTTCCAGAAACCACACATTTTTTCCAACTATATGGCGTTGATGAGCAGCATCATTGATTTAGAGCCTTCCACCATTGAAGAAGTTGTTGAGAAGCAGGAATGGAAAGGTGCCATGATGGAGGAGTATCAGTCCATCATGAAGAATAATGTGTGAGAGGTGGTTCCAAGACCAGAAGGGAAGTTAGTAGTGACTTCCAAGTTGATCTACAAGATCAAGCACGCTTCAGATGGAAGCATAGAGATGTACAAAGCTTGATTTGTGGCCTGAGGATTCTCCCAGCAAGAGGGAGAAGATTATGACAAGACACTTGCTGCAGTAGCCAGAAGAAGTGTACATAGAGCAGCCACAAAATACATGAGAAGGAGTCTTGTGTCTGCAGATTGAAGAAGGCTTTGTAAGGGTCTAAACAGGCACCCAGGACATGATATGCTAAATCAGATAGTTATGTGATGAGCTTGTGGATGGCTTCCCATTGATCCTATATGTGGATGACTTGTTTATGACAGGAAATGAGAAGCTCATAGTTGGGTGCAAGAGGGAGCTCTTTTCAGAGTTCGAGATGAAGGATCTAGGTCTAATGCATTACTTCTTGGGATTGGAAGTGTGGCAGAGATCAGATGAGATTTTCCTTAGCCAAGGGAAATATACTGTTGAGATTCTACAGAGAATCAGGATGATGGACTGCAAGTCCATGACCACACCCATGAGGATAAATTTGAAGCGCTTGAGTGACAAATCTTCAAATTTGGTGGATCCCACGATGTACAGATAGTTGATTGGATCCTTGATGTACTTGGTTAACACTATGCCAAACATATACTCTACAGTGAATACCTTGAATCAACACACGGTTGAACCTAGACAGGTACATTGGATGGCAACAAAGCATATGTTGAGGTACCTTCATGGTACGGTTGGATATGGATGAAGAAATGTCTCAAGTGGAGATGTGAAGCTACAGCGATATACAGATTCTGACTGGGCAGGGAGTGTAGTGGATCGGAAGAGTACTTTTGAATGTTGTTTTAGTCTGGGATCAAGCATGATCTAATGGTTGCGTAGGAAGCAGACATCAGTGGCACTCAATACATCAGAAACAGAGTATATCACAGCAAGCGTGGTAAGCCGTGAAGCAGTATGGCTATGAAAAATGCTAGATGGGATATTTGATCTAGAATTGGACCCAACTTTGATACATTGTGACAATCAAAGTTGCGTGAAGCTTACAGAGAACCTTGTACTCCAGGACAGGTCTAAGCATATAGAGATCAAATATCATTACATCCGGGACATGGGGGAGAGAAGAGTTCTGGAGCTCCAGTACATATCCACGGACAAGCAGATAGCGGACATTCTCACCAATCCCTTGTCAAGAGTGAAGTATGAGTACTTCACGGGCAAGCTTGGAGTGTTGTCGAATGTTCACCCTCATTAAGAGGTGTTATCGCACAGTTTGTAGCTATGAAGAAAGATAACGTCACTTCACCAATAAATACTAGAACGATATGGCATTCAATGCAATAAATCAATACTTGACTTAATTAATGCCTTTAACTACCATTCAATTACTCATAAAGTAAAACGTTGTTGCATTAAGATGTAATAACCAAGGATGACGTCAGCAACTTAGGGTTAGTAGGGTTAGCTAGAGTTAGGGTTTCAATTCAAAAGCTTTGAGAGAGTTTAGATCAAGTTCTACTTCAACATTTGAGGTCTTAGATCAGTGCCTTAGGGTTTAATGGAGTCACAAGTGAAGGACACACAGGTTGAAGGAGGCAAGATTTCAAGGACTAGAGGGAAAAGTTTTGAAGTGCTGCTAAAGCAGGGCCTCAAAATCGGAACCCTAGGGGAGAGAGGCTCACTCTGGTGTTGCTAAAGCAAAGCCTCGTGCTCTCTCCTCCTTCCTGACAAATGGCTAGCTCAACAATAACAAAATATAACCAAAACAAGAGGGTTTGATGAGGGAGGTGTTGCTAAAGCAAGGCCTTTCAACAAACCCTAGAAAGAGTACGGCCCTAGTGTAGTAAACCTAGGCCAGGGACATCTCACTCTTCTTGGCTTCAGAATAGTACGGCTAGCAATGGGGAGAGGAAATAGGAGTGTAGCTAAGGCTAGGCTCCTTCTTTCCTCAACAATGGCTTAAGGTTTCTCTATCAGGGGACATGAGACAATGACCTACTTGTGTGCTTGTCCCCTAGGGTTTTGATT
>JZKD02S1672718.1:998523-1013435 GCA_000966675.3 Picea glauca
CAGATGCATATATTTAAAGGTTTCAATGATCAAAAGTGACACATACCATGATACCTGGACCAATTACCTCATGGAGCAAGAACCTCTTCTGATACAGGACCAATCCGATGGTGATAGATGTTGTTGCTGCTGTCAAGACAAAAAATGATGGGAGAAAAAGATGGGCCCTCCAGGGCCATGCTCAGGTCAATCCTACTCTCGATACTCCATGTCCAGGACCTGTGGGCCTCGAGACATGATCTCCTAGTTATCCCTAAAAAGTGGGGATAACAAGAGGGAAGTTTGTTGTTTCTTCTCATGCAGACTAACCCCTTTGGCCAAGGGTTCCCTAGATCAGTCACGTGAGGTGACTGAGGGGGTAATGCATTGTCGGACCTGTTGAGAGAAGAAACATCACACACGTAGTCGTAAGACTATGGCGGAGACTGTGTGACTCAAGACAGTAGTTGTGTGCTACTTTGGTGGTTGTGTACCACTGGTGGAGACTGTGCCTCTAGACAATAGTTGTGTGCTACTTCGGTGGTCGTGTTCCACTTGCGGAGGTTGTGTGACTCCAGACAGTAGTTGTGTGCTACTTCGGTGGTTGTGTACCACTAATGGAGACTGTGTGTCTCTGGACAGTAGTTGTGTGCTACTACGGTGGATGTGTTCTATTGGCAGAGGCTATGTGACTCTGGACGGTAATTGTGTGCTACTATAGTGGATGTGTTCCACTAGCAGTGACTGTGTGTCACTGGACAGTAGTTTTGTACTACTTGGCAACAGTTGTGATCTATGGGATGACATTGTAGTAGCTATGTGCTACTCGTTGATTGTCATGGAGATTACCAGATCGCTTGGATGTAACTGTGTGTGCTACCGTTTGATCGCAGAGACTATGCCTGATGATTCGAGCTATCGAAGGCATTGTAGCAGTCGTTTGCCTACTAGCAGATTGCAGAGTAATCAATGGACTACCAGATGAAGACATCGTGAAAGATGCCTCCCTAGCTAAGAGGGAGTGTTGATGTTTTGGTAGCTACGGGAGGACCTTTCCCTCCTAGATGACCTTTCTTAGATGCAGAGAAGATTCCAGAAGTAAGAGATCCATTGAACAGATATTGAAATACCCTAGAAGAGAAGTCGGCCCAGAAGAATAAAGTAATAATGAAAAGACACATGTCCAAAGAAGAAGTTGACCCAGTCTAGTGGCCAGGAAGATTGTAAATAGAGGACGACGTGGCTCATTTGTTCACTCACTCACTCTCCCAGCTACACAGAAGCAAGGGGCAAGTTTGGACGAGGAGACGCAGTAGCTGCATCTGCACAATTTATTATTGCTCAGTCTTTTGGTATCTCTCTCTTGTGCGCTACTCCTTGAGGAGGTGCGCTACCTTTGTATCGTGTTGCTACTGCAACTGGGGTGGTATTTCTAGTTAAGCTAGCACTTGTGCTAGGGTTTATCTGATTGGACTTGCTTTGTGAACGAAATCTATGTAAGAAAGGTTGTTGGGTTTTTCCCCCATTTGGGGTTTTCCCAGGATAAATCTCTTGTGTTCTTTTCTGTCTCTTGTTTATGTTGCTACTACTCAATAGATGATATATATGTTAATGGTAACAAAGTAAAAGAACACTAGTAACACTAATGCTCTGTAAATAAGGAAAATCCAACGATAATGGGTTGCCTAGATGGGTGAATTCTGGCAATTTCCCCTGCAATACCTACAATGGTGCAAGTGTAGTGGACTATGCAATTTGCCTGCATGGCCTGTGTGAGAAAATGGAGGAAGTTTTGATTGGCGAACAACTGTGGGAGTTGAAATCTGTTCATAAACCAATCTATTTAAGTTTCATTTGGGTTGAACAGCAACAGCATGGGACAAAAAATCAGTGCATTCAGCAACCTCCTTCAAAGGGCAGAATTCTTTTGACTCAAAAAAATTGTAATACCTTCAAGATAGTGCTAGAGAGGTTGTTTAACAAGGAGAAAATTCCGTCCAAGGGCCTCCATATTCATGAGCTAACAAATTTAATTCAAAGCGCATTTGCAGAATGCAAAAGAGCAAAAAATAGGAAATCTGAAACAAACTGCTTTCCGGTTAATGCTTGGTTTGATGAGGAATGCAAAATAGCAAAGAAAACTTTGAAAGAATCAAGCCAGGAAAGAAATAAACATAAAAGCCTACAAGCAAATTGTAAGAAAGAAAAAGTTGATTTCAAGATCTCAAGGTGGGAGGAACTAATCTTCTTGGGGAAAAATAACCCCAAGTTATTTTGGAAGGAACTTCAAACGAGAAAGAAACAAACTGAAAATAATATCACAGCTTATCAATGGTTCAAGTATGCAAAGCAGTTATGAGCAAGATCCTAAGGTTCACCCCCCTCCCTTGGTAACCAGTACTACTAAGCTCTTCATCGTGCAAGAGATTGAGGTGGGTATTAAAAAGTTGGGTGTTGGAAAAGAAAAAGATTTAGTTGAACTCCAAGCAGAATATCTAAAGTGGGGTTCAAAAATTCTTGCACCTCACATTATGAAAATTTTCAACAACGTCATTCAGCAGGGATTCCCTACAGATTGAACAATGAGCCTAGCAATACCACTTTTCAAGAGTGGTGATGTCAACAATCCCTCCAACTATAAAATAGAATCGGCAAGTGGGCGGAAGGAGATAAGTGTATTAAAGGGAAAGCAGGTTTCAGACCTAAACACTCAACGATTGATCACGGTATAACTCTAAGGCACATCATTGAAAAAGTGTGGGAGAAAATAGAGGAAGCCTTTTGTTGCTTTGTCGATTTCAAAAAAGCTTTTGACACGATCCCTAGAGATAAGTGTTGGCATAGGATGGAGGAACTTGGGGTTCCTATGCATCTTAGAGCAGTTGTCCATAGGCTATATGAGGAGGTTAAAGTCAAAATCAAAATGTCAGCTGGTATCTCCGAAAGTTGTAGGAGTGATATTGGGGTCAAGCAAGGGTGCCCATTGTCCCCTACCCTTTTTGGTTTATATATAGACAAACTTTAAGAGTGGTTAAACTTACAGGACGGTGATGATGCTCTTTTGGGCGAGTTTGTGATAAGGCTTCTTGTGTATGCAAATGACCTTATTTTGATTGCTAAATTTGCTCTTGGGTTGCAAGAACACTTAATTTCCCTTGAGCACTTTTGTAAAACAGTGGGGATGCAAGTCAACACTACCAAGACAAAAGTGGTAGTTTTCTCTAGCAAAAGAAAACATAATCAACATAAGTTCTACTTTGAAGGCAGCACTCTTAAAGAAGTGGCAGATTACATATACCTCGGAATTGACTTCAACAAAAATCTAAGTTGGGAAGGTTGCAGAAAGAAAAGAACTATGGGAGGTTGGAAAGCGTTCTATGCTTTCCAAAATAGGTGCAAAGAGGCAGAGCTATGGGATTGGAAGACTACGCAAACTCTCTTTGGGCTTTTAGTGATCCCGGTGGTTCTCTATGGTTGTGAAGTGTGGGCCAGCAGTACATCTGACTTACAATGGAAGCAAATTGAGAAGATTCAAAAACGCTTGATTATAAACAAGTTTAAAATTAATAGCTCAATCCCTTATGATATCATGCTGAGTGAAATGGGGGATGCTCCTATTGAAGCAATTGTTATGGTGCGTCTCATAAGATATCTAAAAAAATTGAGCTAATGGAAGATGGTCGTTGGCCTAAGGTCGTCTTCAATGACATATTGTGCAAAAGAAAGAAGACGAGGATGCGGAAAAATATCAAATGGCTTAGTAAATGGGATATTCACTTGAATAGGTGCCCTACAAACAGTAAAGAGATAAAGGATTTTGTTATTGATAGGTTCCACAAGCGAACTTGGGATAAAGGGCTAGGGAAAAAGAAAGAGTATTATATTGAAGAGTTTAACCCCACTTACAATCATCATCAAAAAGCGTACATAGGGGCCAATATATCTTGGAGAGCCAAAATTCTTATTGCTCAATTAAGAACCAATTCCCATCAACTCCGTTGTGAAACCAGGTGTTGGAAAAGACCAAAGGAAGCTTGGGAAGAAAGGGTGTGTATGTTTTGCACCTCCGAAAAAGTGGAAACAGAAAAACATTACATTTTAGAATGTGAACCCTTCAAAGACAGTAGGGACAGCTATGTAAGTATCTTGACAGCTAACTCCTGAGATAATTTATTCAGCGAGGGGACAATGGAGAAATTGGGGGAGCTCAGCATCAAGTTGAACAGGAAAAGGACTGAAATGCAGAAATCAGTGTGTGAGGCGGTCTGTCCCATAGGCTATTGTTAGCCTCGTGGATGTTAAAATAATTTCTTCTTTCTTTCTATCTATACATATATGTATAGATAGATAGATATTGCATGCAATGAAAGTTCTATTTGGCACACAAAATCCTATGCATACACCAAAAGCACCTTAAGAAACCAAACCAGCAATATAACATCAACAACCAGGGGTATTTTATATCGGATTTGGGCCTACAGCCAAAGTGTTTGACGAAAGTCATGAACCAGCAGTAAGCTACAAAAACATATCAGCAGCAAGTTGTTTGACAAAGGTCTGAATCTAACAGCAATACTAAGACATTCCAGCAGCCTAACTGTTTGACAAAAGTCATATACCAAACAGCAGCCAAAAAGGGGGGTTTTATAGTGGGTTTTGGGTATATTAGCAAATTGTTTGACAAATGTTCCCAACCAAAATAGGAAGTAAAACATAACAGCAATGAACAAATATTCATATCAGCACTGGAGGGATATTACAGTGGCATCAGAGCTGGTGTTACTGCCAGCCTGTGTATTGCATGTTACTTTGATGATTCTGGGTGACGGAATACACATCACATACAGGAGAAGAAGGTATAGAGGAGCGGAAAATATTTTTCAGTCAGAGTTAGAAGAAGAGGAAGAAATGGGGACAGAAATGAACAGCCATAGGACAGCGCTATGCATATTTTAAATGACTTGGAAAGGGCACAAAATGGCATACTAAGGCTACAAAGTAACCTAGAAAGGGGGCAGCAGCAGATAGTTGAACTTCTCACCCAACTTGTGAACAATACTCAAGGGAACCTGAACAATGCAGGTAACAAAGGTTCAGGAGGGACTAATAACAGCCATGGTCCTAGAGTTCATATGCCTCAATTTTTTGAGGGAATGTTTGGAGGGACGGCAAGCTGTAAGTCAGGGGCAGCAAGGACAAGGGGAATATTTTACGGATTATTTGAGAGAGTATCAGACTCTAGGGGAGGAGTTTCACGCAGCCATGTCATTATAGGACTTTCGCACCATCAAATATGAAGTGAATGGTGACGTGGATGTCTCATCTCATGAGGGAAGTTTGATAGAACCCCGAGATGACTTTTTGGAAGTCCATGCATCTATTCAGGTTGAAGATGTGTGCAATGAGGTTGACAAAACATCAGTCTTCAATACACCACTAGAGCTATCCAAGGAGGTTGATAACATCAGTGATTATAATGGGCAGGTTAATTGCACATATGATGATTATGAGGATTATGACGATTATGATGGGCTTTGTGTGGAGTTGAGTTTGGCACATTCTTCATCATCCATAGCAGAGACCCAGTTATCTATGGTAGCCATAACACATGAGGATGATAGTGGTACTCAGGATTTGAGGGAAGAGGCTCTTGGGATAGTCAAGCACAAGGGGCATTCAGATTTGTTGGGGATTGAAGAGAGGTATGATTCAGAAATTTCTGATTATACGGATAGTTTGCATCGTGGGGACCATGAGTCACTTCTTTTGGAGAGCCCAATGAAGGCTCAAGTCATAGCTATCGATGAGATAATTGAGCATATACCTTGTGGACCAGCCAACAGTGAAGTGTATGCATCCACTGATTTGAGAAATGGGTATATTACAGATGTGGACACATCAATCTGGAATCCAAGTTCGGATGACACTAGTGGAGTGAATGCATAGGATAAAATTAAAGGGGAGCAAAATGATACAGTGGTATACAGTGGTGAAACAGAGATTGTTATTGATAATCTGTGTGAGGAGGAGACGTATTCTTGTGAGGACAGTATGTTGGGTCATAACATTGTCCCATCCTTTTCTCTTGAGGATTGTATGGTGAGGTATGCTCATCAATTTTCTTTTAGCTCACATACGCATGACCAAAGGTTGGGAGAGATTCCTCCAGGGAAACCCCTTGACATAGGCTTTGCACATGCCATTGAGTTTGCTTAACCCGGGATCTATGAGTAGATAGATGAGCTTCATGGTACAGTATACCTTTCTGAGATTGACTTGCGTTCGCGGTACCATCAGATCAAGATGAAAGAGAAGGGCATGTGGGTACATCAGAAGAAGATCCAGATCATATGGGATTGGCTCCCAAGAATAGGTTTGCTTGTGAGATAATGGATGGCCACATTTAAGATGACAAGTACAGAGTGGTGGATGACATTATCTACTACATTGATAGCATATATTTAGTCCCTAAGTCCACACTTAGGGAGAAGATCATGTGACCTATGCATGATACATCTTTGGCAGGACATCTGGGATATTTCATAACTTATAGACAGATGAGAGAGAGGTTCTCTTGGAAGGGCCTCAAGGACAATGTATTGAGACATGTGAGGGAGTGTACGACTTCTTAGCAGAACAAGTCCAAGCATACTCATCCTACAAGATTATTGCAGCCTTTACTCATTCTAGAACAGAAGTGGGAAAGTGTGTCGATGGATTTCATCACAGGTTTATCATAGGTGCATGGCAGGGATTCCATTTATGTAGTTGTTGATCGGGTGACCAAGTTTGCACATTTCCTTGCGATTTCATCGAAGTATGAGGCATAACAGGTGGCAAAGTTGTTTCTCAAGGAGGTGTTTAGACTCCATGGGTTTCCTACGTACATTGTCAATGATAGGGACAACAGATTTCTTGGTGCATTTTGGCAGGAGTCAGGCAAATTAGCAGGCACAAAGTTGACTCCTAGTACCTTGTTTCCACCAGATGGTTCCATACAAAAACAAGAATCAAAAACTTGGCTTATTTGGATTCCCATGGTTATCAGTGTGGCACAACGGAACTCAGTACATATTGGGAATGGTGAAATTCTAATTTGGTTGTGGGATCCGGAAATTCATCTGATTGGTAGATTGCTTCAGAGTTTGATAACGGTTGGCAGAGTTGTGACAGTGATTGGTCTGTTTCATTTTTGGACCGTCATGAGAGGAGATGTTGAGACCTATTCTATATGGCGAGACATAAAGGAGAATTAGGAGCTCATTCTCTCATTATGCATGATTATTATTTTAAGCTTGGATTTTGGATAGCTCTTGTGGCATCCACCTAAGCTAGGGGGCATATTTCCAAATATTCCAGCATGTGATAATTAATTAATGATGGGAGAAGGGGTCGCATGAGTTTAGTTGTATAGTCTCCCTCATGCTTGAGTTAAACTGAGCTTCACTCATGTGGCAGCTAAATATATCCTTCACCTACCCTCTCACTCCAGTTGACTTGGGCGCTTTTCTCACTCTCACTTCCACTCATCCTCTTTTCCTCAATGCGCCTTCTCCTCTCTCATATATGTGGACGCATGGCTAGTTAACTGGCAACATGTCTTAGTTACTTGGACATGCAGTTATGTTTAGTCTATCTCATGCATCCATGCACCTCACCTACCTTCTCTCTCTCACTTAACTCGCCACTCACTCCATTCATGCATCCTTAAACTAGTATGGTGCACTCATTATCCTCTCTCCATGCGCATTTACTCCTCTCCATGCATTCAAACTTAAACTAGTATGGTGCACTCATTATCCTCTCTCCATGCGCATTTACTCCTCTCCATGCATTCAAACTCACACTCACTTCTCTCACTACTCCTCTTCCACATCCTCTCATACTTTGTTTTTTTCGTTTTCACATGCTTCCATCATGTGCCTAGTCCCTATTATTATCCTCCTCATGCATCATCTTTTCTTCCCTTGGATGTGCGCCCTCACTAGCTATATATTGGAGGCTTGCCATTGGTTATTTGGTCGGTTCTTGCAGCAATAACATACTGTCTCTCTCATTTTTCTCTCTCTCTTTCTCTAGTCTAGTGGCTCCTCTTTGAGCAAAGTAGTTATTGTACCGGTTGTAGGCTTGTCAAGTGTGGTGCAATCAACGCTCTTGTAAGCTTCATCAATAAAGAAGTGTGTGTTTGTCATTCAAACCTATTTTCTTGGCGGTATTATGGTAATTTTGTAATCTGATATGTCATTTTCTGAAATATTTATCATGGTTAATTTCGATCGTTTTGAATAGTTTTCATCTGCTTTCCAGTCTATTATCACTATGCTAACACTACAGGTTCCCTCCAAGCGTATAAGATCGATTTTCTCACTGTTTTGGACCGCTTTTACGCGTTGTCCAAGACAAAACAGCTTGTTGATTTTTAATTTTGAACGCAGAAATTAGACCTTAAATCAGCCAGCAAGGCGCTTCATTTGTGCCTAGGGACTCCCCCCACAGGCTAGCAAGCACTAGCCCAAACGGAGAGGGGTTTGGCCAATGACAATTGGGGCCATTACTCCTTTAATTAACAAGGTTTTCATCGCTGTCCTAACAACATTATCAGCTCAATTGGAGGGTGGAAATTTGTGCTAACAAATTGGCATCGTTGTCGGGGACACGCTAGCCTTGGTAAACGACATTCGGTGAGTTTTTATTTATTGTTTTACTTTATTTTGCTCACCTGGCAACTCCACATGATACAAGGACGAATCCACAAGGGACTTACACAAGAAGATCTTTCAATTTCGATTCTCGTACAAGGTCTAGTTCTGAGCTTGAAAGAATAACATCTTTCCCGGAACAAGACCACTTTTTCACCAAGAACTCCTCTCAAAGTTGGTAAGCGTAAGAGTTCTTAGGTAAGTTCTTTTCCAACGAGCACTATGGTGAGTGTATCTTTGACATCTTCATCTTTATTTTTATTTTCATCTCGAGTAAGTAGTAGGGTAGTAGTTGTGCTTTTTTTTATCTGAGACTAACAATATGGATGCAACTGTGAGGCCACTAGTAAGGTGGATATTTTTTGCTTTTGACTCACTAAGTTTTGTTGCATTCCAAGATTATCCTCATGAATTGCCTACACGTATGTCGCTTAAACGCATACCTTTGTTTTCAGGGAGGTTGGGAGAATCAACGCATACCTTAAGTTAAATTGAGCTTCACTCATGTGGTTGCTCAATATATCCTTCACCTACCCTCTCACTCTAGTTGACTTGGGCGCTTTTCTCACTCTCACTTCCAGTCATCCTCTTTTTCTCAATGCGCCTTCTCTCTCATATATGTGGATGCATGGCTAGTTAATTGGTAGCATATCTCAGTTACTTGGACATGCAATTATGTTTAGCCTATCTCATGCATCCATGCGCCTCACCTACCTTCTCTCTCTCACTTAACTCGCCACTCACTCCATTCATGCGTCCTTAAACTAGTATGGTGCACTCATTATCCTCTCTCCATGCGCATTTACTCTTCTCCATGCATTCAAACTCACACTCACACTCACTTATCTCACTACTCTTCCACATCCTCTCATACTTTGTTTTTTGCCTTTTCACATGCTTCCATCATGCACCTAGTCCCTATTATTATTCTCCTCATGCATCCTCTCTTGTTCCCTTGGATGTCCGCCCTCACTAGCTATATATTGGAGGCTTGCCATTGGTTATTTGGTCGGTTCTTGCAGCAGCAACATAGTGCCTCTCTCATTCTTCTCTCTCTCTTTTTCTAGTCTAGTGGCTTTTCTTTTCAGCAAAGTAGTCATTATACCGGTTGTAGGCTTATCAAGTGTGCTGCAATCAGCTCTCTTGTAAGCTTCATCAATAAAGAAGTGTGTGTTTGTCATTCAAACCTATTTTCTTGGCGGTATTATGGTAATTTTGTAATCTGATATGTCATTTTCTGAACTATTTATCATGGTTAATTTCGATCGTTTTGAATAGTTTTCTTCTGCTTTCCAGTCTATTATCACCGTGCTAACACTGCAGATTCCCTCCAAGCGTATAAGATTGATTTTCTCACTCTTTTGGACCGCTTTTACACGCTGTCCAAGACAGAACAGCTTGCTGATTGTTAATTTTGAATGCAGAAATCAAACCTTAGATCAGCCAGCAAGGCGCTTCATTTGTGCCTAGGGACTCCCCCCAGAGGCTAGCAAGCACTGGCCCAAACGGAGAGGGGTTTGGCCAGTGACAATTGGGGCCATTACTCCTTTAATTAGCCAGGTTTTCATCGTTGTCCTAACACCATTATCAGCTCAATTGGAGGGTGGAAATTTGTGCTAACAAGTGTGAATTAAATGGTACAGACTTTTATAGAGAGAAGACATCGGTGTACAAAACCTTGCAAAGATAAGACATCAACGTACAAAAATTCAATAGTCGACTGTACTATATTTTGGCGGCCATAAGCGTACGGAAAATTGCCAGCGGCTTGTACAAAGTCGTTTGATTTGATGTTGTAAGGAAACATATGAGCTAGTGGTGGAGATTCATACGGCGTACGGAAATGACAGCCGCTAGTATGGAATTTACAGGAAATGGCGGATGAATCAATTTGCACTATAGTATGGAGGGTTTAATGGTTGTACGATAATTTTGATGGATGTACAGAACTCAACTGACAGTTGTAGCAACGTACGGTGCAACATGTACGGAATTGTTGGTTTTGGGATTGGCAGATTTGAATAATGATTTGATTGAAAAAGAATTGATAAGAGTGATGATTACAATGAGCCTTATGATGGTATACTTATATGCATTGACTAGTCACGAAGTGCAGGGGTATGTGTCTTTTGACCTTTCATTAACCTAACGATAGTATTATTATTATGTTTATAACAATGAATGGCAGCAATAATGGACAATGTACAAACCATGATTGAGGTTGCATACGGATGGGTTGCTAAGGTTTTTTAACCCATGGATTGGCTCAGATACTAGATGGGATTCTTGGAAGTATATAAAGATATATTGAGTAATCGTAGACTTTACCAGTCAAATCGCTGGGCGGAGGGGGGTCCCTTGTCCCACAAACAAGGGGGTCTCATACACCAATTTGGTGTGCTGGCTTGGCCGTGACCTTAAAAATAGATTATTATGATACAGCCTGAGTGGGCCTAATGGTTAAGAACATGTGTTTCCTCTTAAGAGGTCACAGGTTCAAATCCAGAGGGGGCTAGGGTATGTATACCTTCGTAGACTTTACCAGTCAAATCGTTGGGCGGAGGGGGGTCCCTTGTCCCACAAACAAGGGGGTCTCATACACCAATTTGGTGTGCTGGCTTGGCCGTGACCTTAAAAATAGATTATTATTATTATTATTATAATAAACGATCAATATCTGAATGATGTTACAATGAGCCTCGTGACGGTATACTTATATGCATTGACTAGTCATAAGGTGAAGGGTTGTGTGACCCTTGACATTCCATTAACCTAATTATTATATTTTTTATTATGATAATGATGATGATGATTATATTTAGTATTATTATGTTTATTATAGTGCCATCCATCCTAGTATCAACCCCTATTCCTCCATGATTGTCATGGCTCTTAAGAAAGAAGGCACTTGGTGCATGTATCTCAACTTTCACATTCTTAACAATTGGATTGTCAAAGACAAATTTCCTATTCCAGTCATTAATGATCTCTTAGATGAGCTCCATGGTGCTCAATTCTTCACCAAACTTGATCTTTGCTCTGGTTACCACCAAATTCGCATGAAAGAAGCAAATATTCCTAAAACTGTTTTTTGCACTCACGAAGGTCATTGCAAGTTTTTGGGGTTTCCTTTTGGTCTTCGCAAGGCGCCTTCCACTTTTTAGAGACATGTGAACAAAATCTTTCAAACCCTTCTACATCATTTTGTCTTGGTCTTCTTTGATGACATCTTGGTCTACAGCAAAACTTGGGTAACACATGGCACATGTGGGTCACATCTTACAACTCCTTCATAATCACCAATTGTTCCTTAAACGTTTTAAATGTGCTTTTGATGTCTTAGAAGTGGAATACTTGGGACATATTATGAGGAACAAAAGTGGGTCACTCAAATGTTGGGCTACAATTATGAGATTATCTACACGAACAACAAGCAGAACGTGGTGGTTGACGCCCTACATAGGGAGTATGAAGAGGACCATTCCCTATTTGCCTTATCTTTTCCAATGCCTGATTGGCTAAAGAAAGTATGTTAAGAATGGTCTAAGAATGCCAAGATAGTACACATGATCCACCGACTACAGGCCAACCCACATGCCCATTAGGGCTACACTTGGCGAAATGATGAGTTCTGCTATAAAGGGCGTATTTTTCTATTCTAGGATTTAGCATTTAAATCTAGCATGTTACATGAATTACACTCCTCTCCGAAAGGGAGTCGCTCTGAATTTCAAAAACATATGAAAGGATTAAGTGCCCGTTTTTTTGGAAAGTCATGAAGAAGGACATCTACACCTTTGTGGTCGACTATGACATTTACCAATGGCACAAGGAGGAAAACAATAAATTCACCCAGAACATTAAACCCTTTACCCATTCCAACCATTGTGTAGACTAACATTTCGATGGATTTCATTATGGGGGTTACCAAAATCCGACAATAAATCAATGATCATGGTAGTTGTTGATAATGTTTTCAAATATGCTCACTTGTGTGCCTTACAACACCCATTCAAGGCCTCGGCGATAGCAATAGCACAAGTATTCATGGACAATATTTTTAAACTCCATGGCATGCCTAAATCAATTTGTGATTGATTGTGACCCCACCTTCATTAGTAATTTCTTGCAAGAGTTGTTTCGACTTTAAGGTACCCAATTGAATCTTAGCACAACGTATCATCCCCAAACAAATGGCCAAATGGACACAGTGTTAACCCCTTGATTTTCACCCTTGAAAATATTGAGGGTTATGAACCAGCATGCACTATTTTGGCTGGCAATCTGAGATTCTCCCAGAGTTTAGCACTTGTGTTGAGTCAGATGTTGGTTCCCATCAACGACATGTACATGATCGGTACGTGGTTGTTTTTGCTTTGGAGTTTGAGCAAGCTTGTTTTCCTTTGCATTTGAGAGAGATGTCTACATACAGCAAGTGTCCCTATATTTTAGGAGAGTGTTTGAGAGGTTCACTTGACAATTTGGAGTAGTTTTGAGCATACAGGGTTATCCCTTGAATGATTCTGAGCCCGATGGACCTTGTTCAGGTGACATGCAAGAACTTTCTATTTTTAGCAGGTTGAGCTTCAAGCCTCAGATTGCGATTTTGAGTGTGCAGTAGTGATCCGTGAGACATTCTGAGTCGTTTGGACCTTTTCCAGGTGACGCATGATATTTCTATTTTTAGCAAGTAGAGCACCAGGGCTCGCATGTCGATTTTAATTGCGGATTTGGAATCCTCTCGAAAAAACAAATCTGATGAATATGATATCATTGACATGTAAGCACATTCTGTTTTTAGTAGTGTCTATTTTTAAACAGTTGACACATGGCGGTGTTCCCCTAGTCATCCTGGACATTTTTGACAATTTCCTAAAATTTAGGAGTTGAACCCTATTTTTAATAGTTTCTATAAATAGCATGGGTTGTGTTGCCGTCCTTATACACACTTGCAAACGTGAGCTAAGTCTTGCTCACTTAGTGTGTCCTCGAAGGCACAATGCCTAGGTTCAAAGTCCACACTGTCACTTTGACTTGAACCTCTTCCATCTAGGCTAACTCCTAGGGAAGCCAAGGGGGGTAGACCCTAGTTACTAGATAAGATTAAGAGTTTTAATGTTCTAGGAGTTGGTTTTAATTGGTTAAAAGGTCAGGGGGAATCTAGCTTAAGATGTCAATCAGCAAATGCAAGATGCAGCTATCTAAGTATGAGAGTCAGACGTTTTCCTAGGGCAACTAAGACTAGTGCCTAAGATTGGGAAATGGGGTCAACTAAGTTAGGGGGAATGTTCGTTACAAGATAAGTTACAATGTATTACAGTAAGCCAGATACAATTAGATACAAAAGAATATATCAGATATACAGATTTAGACTAGATACAAGATATACAATATACTCACAAGTTTGCTCGCATGTGCAGGAATTAAAGATACATAAGATAAAGGAATCAACACATGAAGCCAAGCATGCTCACAACAGATGGAGTTCCGTTGGACTGCTTTTCAATGGCCAAGAGACGCAAATCACTCAAGACCCAGTCAAGAGAGTGCCTCCAGATGGATGCGCACCTCTTAAAGGATCACACCACGAGTACAAGAATTAATGATAGATAAAAACGTGGAAAGTCAAATACTCGAGATGAAAGATGTAACCACTTAGATATTATTTCTACAACACATCAAAAATAGCTTGCATATGAATGTAAATTTAAAGACAGTGAGATCAGTGATATTTGCAAGTGTCTAACTGTATTGCTTGGTGTTGTAGACTGAAAATTGAATTAAGTGGTTAAGTTTGGAATTAATTTTAGCCCTATCTAGGTGTCAACCCAAAACTCTCCTCCCCCTATTACCAAGTGGTTGTTGGATGCTCAAGAAGTGAGGCAACGAGGCCTACCCTAGTTTTACAGGTCAACCCTAACGCCGAGTACTCCGGAAAATTTCCGTGGCTTTCCTCAAAACCCCAGTTTTTAAGTGGCGAAGATGGCGAGTTAAGGTGTCCTATTAAGTCTAATTAATGAATTTTAGATCTAAGAGCTAAATATTGTGAAGTGTGATTGAGTGCTTGTAGCTTGCTCAACAAAGTTACCAAAGTATTGAAAATTGAAAGATGTGAAGGTTGATGCCTTTAGACAAAGAATTGCAAGTTAAATTTTAGTTTCCGGAAAAGGCCTTGGGGACCCAAACCAGAATTAACGAGAGTTCTTAGTTATTATATTGCAAATGTGAAGTGCG
>JZKD02S1672718.1:1071680-1085985 GCA_000966675.3 Picea glauca
AGATGGGCCCTCAAGGGCCATGCTCAAGTCAATCTGCTCTCGTACCCCATGTCTAGGACCATGTGGGCCTCGAGACATGATCTCCTAGTTATCCCTAGATATCGGGGATAACAGGCCCTCTCATGAGAGAGTCGAGCCCAAACCTGCTCTAATACTATGTGAAGTTTTAAACCAAATTCCCTTTTATAATGATGATTTTGTAACACAATGAGATGTGCCCATATATATATATATATATATATATATATATATATATATATATATATAATAACACTTATCTTATGGCAACGTTATTTGAAATTAGGAGCAAATTCTTTGGCTTCATTACGATCACCTTCAATGCATTTTGCATTCAAAACAACTTTTTCAGTTTTCTTTAAGAAGTACAAATTAAGGGAATATTTCATAGAGCCTATCGTAGTCGCTTTGAACAAATCAAAAGCATGAAGGCCAACCTATAAAAGGCAACTCCTTACTTAATGGGAAAATAATTTTCATTCAAAACTAAGGATTGGAATGATCTTCTATGTGTTCTCTCTTTTAGTGCACTCAAATCCTTTTGTGCAGAAAGCCTCCATAAATAAATAAATTGCCAATAAATTGATTAGTTCTGCAACACTGGTATTTTCTATATTGATTAGCTTCAGTGTTACAAAAACCTCTGATTTCTCCCAGTTTTTCTGTTTTTTCCAATTTTTTTTGAATTTGAGTTTATGCTTGCCAAATTTTACCGATTTACAGAGTTGATGACCCCCATAAATTTATTGTCAATGCAGAGTTTTGCAACACTAACTGGTTTATTCCATGTTGGATTATGTGTAATAATGGTCAATGCTAGGGTCCAAGGATTGGATATGTGTAATATATATATGATGGATTATTTATATTATGTGTAATACATATGAGATGGATTATTTATATTATGTATAATACATACATGATGGATTATTTGTATAACAAAATAACATGCCATATGTAGATTTGATTTGCATTTAAAAATGCTATATATGTCTATGGTTTTGTTTGTAACATGAAAGTATAGTTTGAATATTGTGAAACAGTGTACTAACCTTTATAATACCTACACCTAACTCTAACAAGTTGATCTATACTCTAAGCATGCATGAAATGAACACAAGTATTTTTGGTCAACATGACCCTGGATAAAACCCCCCGGGGAAAACCAGTTTGGAATGAAAGTATATATAATGATGATCTCAAGTAGTGAATACAACAAGTAAGCTAATACAATGGAACCTGATACAATAGAAACTCCTCACGAGAAGCTTTGGAGTTCCAAGAAGAGAAATGCGCCCAAGCTTAGTGTGCCCTCTTCCCTTGTTGCTCTATCCACTGAATTGATGCGCCCTCCTTTCTCCTTGGTCCAAAGAAGAATCCCTTCCACACAAACAACTTGTTGTGTGTCTCCTCCAACATGAGCCAAATAGATCTGAGATAGCACAAGTCCTTCTAGTGCCTGCTAGTGCTGCGCCCTCCTCCACAAGTGCGCCCTCCTCCAAGCAATAACCAACACTAACAAATAATAAGGGCCTAACCCTCCATGAGCCCTCCATGGATGGAGGCACCCAAGCTTCCCTCTCTCAATGCTTTCATTCCCATCCTCTTGCCCTTCTCCCAACTCTCTTGGTGAACATACAAGTGAATGAGCCTCCAAATGCCTTATGTGCCCTTCTTAAGGAATCATAAGGAAACCTAAAAAGTGGATGGCTAGGATCATCCCAAGCCATCCCTAATCAAAGGTTGAGATCTCTCCAACAGAATCTCAACTCAAAACCCTCTTTGGGTTAAGTTTCCATAGTTCACTTTATGTCCCCCAATTCACCCAAAAAATGAATTAATAGTCACTTTTGCCTCAAGTGACAAATTTCACCATTTTGACTTAGGAAAATGTCAAAGTGAAATTAGACAAAAAGTATAAGGCACAATGGGTCAAATATTTCCCTCTTGTGGTTAGAGACCCACAACCACAAGGGGACCACTTTCCAAGGTACCCAAACCTCAACACTCCCTCTTACCGAGGAAAGTCCATTCACCCCCAATTTCATCCCTATAGTGGACATGATTGCCTACTGGCAAATACTCGATGAGTATGGATGTACCCTAATCATCAAAAGTGGTCTCTGACTCAGATCTGCTCAACCTGCTTCATCTATAGATGGAAGTGCATCTCGACCTATCCAAGATCAACTAGATCTTGGCATCACACCAAAGATCTCAATCTTGGTCTCCCACCAAGGATTTCTACCTCATGGCATCTCACCAACGGTCACTACTCTTGGCATCTCACCAAGAGTCGCATCTCTTGGCATCTCACCAAGAGTCTCTCTCTTGGCATCTCACCAAGAGTATCTGGACCTTGGCATCTCACCAAGATCCTCAACTTGGTCTCTCACCAAGTGACTTCCACCTGAAATGGAACTTGAAGCTGATTTGCTCATCTCAATAGCCAAGTGAGGCCCAAGCCTTTGTGATGACCTACTCCTCCTCATCAATCTTTGATGCTCTAAAGTTGTCGCACCAACTCTTTGTCTGCTCGGCAACTCTGAAACTAAAGTTGTCCCGTGTGGACCAATCACCCCTGAATATGGTGTCCTCGAAAACTGAGTTTGGGCTCCCTCTAAATCAATACTCTGAGTCAGTAGTTCCTCCTCAACTCTGTCTCCCCACCTATCGTTGGATGGTGTATCAACTGACGAACAACAGCTGATGAATGCACATTCCCTTGCAAACTAAGCATCAAACTCCTCCTCCTCTGTTGTCGATGCAGTACCATCTTGCTGCTTCTTCTTCTTCTTCTTGGGACATTGTCATGCATGTGACCCAAGCAAAGCATCTCACTGTGCTCATGTCTCTCTCTTTCCCACTGTTGACCACCTATCCAACTAGGGGGTCAACTCCATGTGCCATGAAGATATGCATCATCAGATGCTAATGTATCGAAGACAGTTTGGTTCTACTAGGCAATTTATGCCTCCAGCACTTATTTTTGTAAACGGAATTCCCGCACCCCTGCGTGGGTTAATAATGTAATAGGTCTGCATGGGTCATAGTTAGGTCAGTTACCTTGGGATGGATTCATTGGGAAAGTTCCTTTCACCGAGGGTTTTTTATCCTCAGGTTATTAATTGGGTTTTTCAACCTTATTAATTTCCCTTGAGTTTTTCCCTCACACCAGCAATAATTCCTCCAAAGTGGTGAAGGGCGCTCTAATGGGCTTATCCTCTGGTAACTATTGTTTAGGAATGATGTAAATGACCATGCATGACATCTTAGAAAGTTTCGCGGAATTCCGACGAGTCCAGATAATAAAAAAAAATTAATTAATTAAATTTTCCTAAGTTTGGAGGTTTAATTATTTAATTAATTAATTATTTTTGAGCAAAAATTGTAAAAACTAGGTCCTTGGACTTTTGATAGGGGTATTTGTGCTCAAAAGAAATGGAATGAGACCCCCTACACCCTTGGACCAAGTTTCAGCTCAATCGGACAACTTTTGCTAGGTGTTTGTCCACCAGGAGTCTCAGTCAGTCAAAAACAACAATTTTAATTGCTAAGCCATGACATTGATAAAATGTCATTTTTGTAATTTTGAGTTAAAAGGGTAATGTAAAGATGGAAAAAGGTAAAAGAGATGTTTCCTAACCTAAACCAACCTAGACCAACTTAAACCCACCTTTTACACCCCCTCACCCACTCACATCACTAAAACCCTCACGCCCCTAGGGGGATTTGCGCCCCCCTTGCTTGGTGAAACGTTATAACTTAAGTTGCAAGGGGTGGTGAGCCCCTCTCTCATGCGGTGCGCCCTTCTTAGCCCCCCGCATCACCCTCTAGCCTAGCCCCACCTCATACAACTCACCTCCCACTCATTTTCCCTAGCCAAAACCCTAAAGTTGCGCCCCCCTCCTTGGGATTCTATATTGTGCTTGATATTTGACACTTGGCATTCATGCAAGAGGGGTCACTTTGCCTCTCCAAGTATAAATAGAACCCCTCCCTCACTCTTTTCCTCACAATATCTTGAGCTAAGTTTATGCTACTTGATCTCCATCTCATCTCTCTCTCCTTTTCCATCTTGCATCCACTCTTTTGCTCTTGAGGGTTTTGGAGCAATTCATTGCTTCAAGACTTTCCCTTTTGGATTAATAGAGAAGCTTTGGAGGATTGGAAGTACAAAGAGTATTCTTGTCTCTTTCTTGCACATGAGGTGATATTGTGGCTTTAGCATCTTAGGTTATATTGAGTAGATTTCTTGAGTAAAGTATTTTACTTGGATAGGTTAATCAATAGTATTGTTGTTGATCTATATATGTTGGGTGGCTAGTAGGGTAAAGTATTTTATTTTGTTAGTCCATTCAATCATATTATCTACTTGTATACCTCACGTTTTGTTTGAAGTTTTGCAGGTTTGTCTCTAGGGTTTGTTGGGATAGCCTCAAGGAGGAGTCTACCCTCAAGGCCCTTTTAAACTCCATGTTTTTCCTAATCTGATTTTTTGTTCTCTTTATATCATATTTCGGTTAGCTAAACATCATAGATAGGTCACAAAAAATACATTTTTACTTGGAACTTTTATGTGAAAAATTTATACCCTAAAAACAGAAATGTTTCCTCACTTTTCTTGTTGTGTGCAGCATTTTCAGCAAGCAATAGCTTTCTGCTTTTTGCAGATTCTCATCAGGTCAAGGGGTTTTGCAGCCCACTTTTGGTCACACAACACTCCCAAAGGTCTCTCCTTTGGGTCCTTTGGGTTGGTAAAAAATCTCACCCTTCTCCTTCATTTTTCTAGCATTTTTGGCAAGTTCTTTGAAGCTTATTCTCTTGTGTATAATTTTTTTCATTGTAAATAATATTTTGTGCATACACCTTGGGTGAGACATCCCCAAAATCATAAGGCTAGGGCATAGTTGTACTTTCAGACATTTCTTCATTCTTTTGCCCCACTTGTCACTAGGGCAAGGACGTGTGGCTAGTTGTGCTAATCATAGTTAGTTTGCTTCTCTTCTTCAACCCTCTTTGGCACAATAAAGGTAGGCTTGCCTCCACCTTGTGCCATTGTAAGTGGTTTGTCCCTTTGCCTTTCATTTCAAGTTAAGCTAGCTTAGTCATGTGTTGATGGTTTACTTATGTTTAAATGATTAAAATATTCTAGAGGTAGATCTCATACACATACTAAATCTTAGCTTAATCCTTTAAGGCATAATCTCTTTTACATGCTTTAGGTTTCTTCAAGTTTCATAACATATTTTCTCATGCTATATCACATGGTTCAATTCAGTGGTAATGGTTTAAAAAGTAATCCTTTTAACTTGAAATCAACTCACCTTTAAGGCCATTTGTCATCATTTAATTGTGAAGCATTTGTAGGGCATGTATGTGGTGTAGGGACACACTTTTATTTCAGCAAACACTTTTCATCTCTTAGCACTTTATCTTAATGCTATAACATTCATGGTTAAGTGGTGATAAGCTAAAGTACTTTTTCTTTTCTTTGGCAAGTTGTTCTTGCCTTTCATAGCATTCATTTATCTCAAGTTTCTTCATGTCTTAAGGCTTTAATCACATGGTATAAGGATAACCTTTCAATTCAGCTTTTATCTCAAGTTTCTTACATGGTTTCAATGCTATAATTTCTTGGTTTAAGAACACTTTCATATCTGATTGAAGTTTCGGTTTTGGGCCTTTTTCACTAATTTTGGGCAAGTAAAAGTCACTAAAACACTCTTAAACACACCTAAAAACTTAGTCCTAAGATATAATAATATATTAGACTTAATAGGACACCTAAATCAACCATCTTCGCCATCTAAAACGGGGCTTGAGGAAGGCAACGGAAGGTGCTAGGCCAGGGACGGTCTCAGAGCACTCGACGTCCTTTCTGGGAGTACTCGGGTCTTTAGGGTTGACCTGTGAAGCTAGGGTAGGTCTCGTTGCCTCACTTCTTGAGCATCTAGCAGCCATTTGGTAATTGGGGGAGGAGGATTTTGGTTCAACACTTAGTTAAAGGGGGGAATTTAAAATCTTTAAAATCTTTAAGCAACCCTTAATCCACATAGTGTTTTAGGCAATCAATCTCTTGGGTACATCTTATGGTTGTTTAAAACATTAATTGCAAGCACCTATCTCATCTTTAATTTCACATGCAGTTTTATTTCTTTGTGGATTAATTAACTAAGTGTCATCTTGAGTATTGTTGAGCAATTGATCTTTCAAGCATTTCTTTTCATCTAGTAAATGCTCTTTATGGTGTGATCCCTCAAGAGATAGTGCATCCCATTTGGAGGCATCATCTTGTTGGATCTTGAGTGTTGTGGTTGCCATTGAAAAGCAGTCCAATAGAGTAAGTGCTATTGAGGCATGCTTGGCTTAATGTAGATGATCTTCATGTTTTAAATATTTTTAAATACATACACATCTAAGCACTTGGTTATTTTGCTTCCTTTGTATCTTGTATAGCTTGTATCTCTTGTTCATAATTATTGTACTATCCTTTCATTCTTTATTGTATTTTTGTATCTAATTGTACGTTTGTAATCTTTGTAATCTTATTGTAATAAAACCCCCTTAAACATTAGTTGACCCCTTTGCCCAACCTTAGGCACTAGTCTTATTTGATTTAGGGGAAAGGCTTGCTTGACATAATAAATCTTGCATCTTGCATTTGTTGCCTTTCCATCATAAGTTAGTCTCCCCCCAACCTTGTAACTAATTAAAACCAACTCCTAGAACTTCAAGTTAAATCATATCTAGTAACTAGGGTCTACCCCCCTTGGCTTCCCTAGGAGTAAGCCTAGACGGAAGAGGTTCAAGCCAAAGTGACAGCGTGGGCTTTGAACCTAGGCATTGTGCCTCCAAGGACACACTAAGTGAGTCGGACTTTGCTCACGTTTGCAAGTGTGTATTAGGACGGCAACACCCACCACCACTTTGTTGTGGTTTGGCCCCTCCCTTGGGACCCTATCTAGCACCTATGTCGGTCTTCTTCTTGCCCTTAGTCCACAGAGCAAGATCCTCATCACCCTCTGAAATACGTTGCAGTCCTGAAGATCCTAAGTTGCATCTTAGCTCCTCCTGTACAAAGTCGTCCCAAAGTCTCTCCCAGGTAAGCATGAGCTCTCGAGCTACAATGCCATGTACAAATGAACCCCAAAGTTTGGAAAAGTTGTTCACAGTTGTCCTCACCAAGAAGTCAGGATCCACAATCTCCCCGACTACGGCCAACTCGTCTCGAATCTATGTAAATCTGCCTAGGTATGATGTGATCGTCTCAGAATCGAGCATTTGAATGCTCTTGAGCTTGTCCTATAGAACCATCTTTCGGTTCTAGTTGGGACTCTGGTAAAGCTTGCACAAAGATGCCCATATCTCAAATGCATAATCTTTACCAGTCAGATGAGGTATGATGTGGTCCCTCACCGCATCACAAATAGACCTCTTCGCCTTGGTGTTTTTCTTCCTGAAATATGCATCCAACAATGGTGAAGGAGCAGGTGCAGGAGGAATCACCAAAGGAGCTTGAACTATATCCCATAGTTCAAGATCCTCCAAGACGAAAGTGATCCTAGTCTTCCAAGGGGATTAGTTGCTAGCTTCGTCTAGCCTATCCTTTACACGCATCTGGGACACCGACATGGCTCTCCACTAAAGCTCACATTGATGCTAAAACTGCACAAGAGTACTGCCTCACTCCTGTCAACACAGGTTTGAAAAGAGGCAATCCAACTACAACCTCACTCCTGACAACACAGGTGTGAAAAGAGGTTGTCCAACACAGCCTCACTCCTGTCCAAACAAGTGTGATAAGAGGTTGTCCAAATCAACCTCACTCCTATCCAAATAGGTGTGAAAAGAGGCTGAAAACAAAATTCCAAAATGAAATATCCCTGATCCAGCTGATCTGGATATCTATTGTTGTACTACGGTTTTTGCCACTGAAATCTAATACTCTGGGCCCTGGGGGGTTTTGAATGCGTTTGAGTTAATGTGTGACCATGCTTGGTGATTTTTGCATGTGTGTTTCAATTCATTAAGTGTTTTAGCAGTATAAGATAATGCATGTGAAAGAAGGATAACACAACTCACCGATATACATAATGAGGAAAAAGCAGGAAATACAATAATAAGCTGGAAGCAGATATACTAATCGTCAGTTAGACCTCATGGATCATCACTGGAATACAAATCAACTAACAAGAAATACTCGTGATCAGAAGAATGAATGTTGGTATGTGCATGCACGGATAGATCGGCAAAAACAGTCCGACAACTCACGGTAACTGCTGCAGAATATGGAAAACTCGCCCTGATGGCGATACCCGTCGGAATGAGCTGGAAATTGTCTCAAAAGAAGCACCCTGGCCTCTAGGCTGATCCTAATAACTATCGGACTGAAGATCCGACCTCTGAAGCTCTGGATGTCACCCCCTGGGGGTTTGCGCACCTCCTAGGTTGTGGGAGTGCACTCTAGTGACCCCACCGGCAGACTCTGACGATGTATGACTCGGAATGATCATCCTGGCCTCCTTTGTAATGGGTCGTAAGGGTTTCCTCGGATCTGCTACGGAATACCCCTTGGAACCCCAAATGTACTTCCTCAAGAGTTGCGGCCTAAATGATTGTTTTCTACTTGCTAGGAGATTCCATCGTCGAAAACTGACAACAAGTGGCTCAATAGGTGCGCCCTGGCTGGCTCTCTAATGGGTCGAAAGGAATCGGTCAAATACTGAACTGTCTCAAGCGGCCACACAAACCCTCTCTCTGACCCTTGCGTCCTCACTGGCTGAGCTGCGCAATCACTGAACTGGATACCTGTAATGCACGGTGAAATACTTGGATGGTATCTCTGATAGGCTAGGGTGTCTCTCAACACCGAAACTGATCAATAGTGGTGGTTTCCTCCAGAAATCCACAAAACAACAAGGGGATCGATTTCCTCCTCTGCAAATATCTCAACATCAAATCATAACATAATGAGGAATTAGGTCGAATTCCTCCCTTTATACTCTTCCCGATCTAATTCACCATTGACATCACTTAAGCTAGGCGCTTTTCCTCCTAAGGTGAGTAATTAATTAATTAAGCCCCCCCTTAACACCTTTTCGTTCTATTTCTTCGTTGACTTAGGCTCAAGTGACTTTTCCTATGATTTTTGGCTTAATTCTTCATTTAACCGTCAAATCACCCTTATTTCTTCTCATATACCCTGTTTGTGCCTGACTATAGTCTACAGGAACAAATCGATTACTATGTCACTCCCTGCTGGCCTACTCTTGGGAACGGGACATCAGAGTCCTCCCTTCCCGAGATTGTTTTTCCTCGAGCATCATCAATCCTGGGTGATGCAAAATATGCTCCCCCTCCCATGTGGCATCCTCCACTGGAAATCCCCTCCATCTAACCAAGCACTCCCTGATGACCCTGCTCCTCAACTTACGCTCTCTCTGCTTGAGCACCTCCTCGGGTACTAGCTCCAACTGGCCCTCCTCATCCAAGGGTGGTAACTCCTCTGAAATGTTGACATGTTGTCCCACTGCCTTTTTAAGGCAAGAAACTTGAAAGACGTTATGAATCTTACTACCCTCCGGTAGCTCCAGCTTGTATGCCACCTTGCCTACCCTCCTGATGACTCTGTATGGCCCATAAAATTCCAGCTTCAGCTTCTCTGCCCCGCTCGTCTTCAAGGAGGACTGCCTGTATGGTTGTAACCGCAGAAAAGCCAAATACCCTACCTTGAAACTGCGCTCAACTCTATGCCTGTCTGCATAGATCTTCTGTTGGTTTTGAGTTGTCTACAAGTTTTCCCTCACTGCCTGCAGAATCCTCTGGCTCTCCTCCACCCAGTCTTTGGCCCCCGTGACCCTGTTATCCCCAAACACAGTCTCCACAAAAGAGGGTGCATCATATCCATACAATGCTCTGAATGTTGACATCCTGATAGACATATGGTAAGTCGTGTTGTAGCAATACTCACCCATGTCGGTTGCTGCCCTCCCACATAGTTCCTCAGATATCCCTCCACCCATTTGTTGACAATCTTTGTCTATCCATCTGTCTGTGGGTGGTAGCTGGTACTCGTAGCTAGCTCTGTGCCTGCCAACCGAAAAAGCTCATGCCAAAACGCATTGATGAAGCGCCCATCCCTATCACTAACTATCTTCCTGGGTAAACCATGCAACCGGAATACCTCTCTAAAAAACAACTCTGCTACCTGTATGGCCTTGTAGTCTGTGCGTATGGCAAAGAAATGTGCAAATTTGGTCAACATGTCGACCACCACAAATACACAGTCCCTGCCCTGCACTCGAGGAAGGCCTGTAATGAAATCCATAGAAATCCTCTCCCATTTCTGCTCTGGAATGGGTAGAGGTTGAAGCAACCCCGCGGGGTGTGTCTACTTGGACTTGTTCTGCTGACAAGTTGTGCACTCCCGGATGTGTTTCAGTACATCATCCTTGAGAGCCTTCCATGAGAATCTCTCCCTGATTGCCTATACGTGTTGAAGTACCCCTGATGTCCTATTGTAGGCGAATCATGACACATCTTCAGAATTTTCCCCTTCAGGGTAGATTCTGGAACCAAGTAGATCTGGTCCTTGTAGAAAATGACATCATCTAGAGCCCGATACCTATCATCCACCACCGGTCCATCCATCACCTCACAAGCAAATTTGTTTTTGGAGTATTCTACCAACAAATGTGCTTTCCAATCTATGAAAATGTCCATCATCGAACACCCTGGTGGCCTCCTGGACAAGGCATTTGCTACAACGTTCCTCTTTCCCTTGACATACTCAATGTCAAAGTCAAAGGCTTGGATCTTCGAGACCCACTTCTGTTGTCTCTCACTGACGTCTTTCTGATCGAGGAAATACTTGAGACTGTTGTGATCAATCTTCACTACAAATTTGCTATCTACCAGATACTGCCTGAATTTGGTTAAGGCATGCATGATTGCTAGCATTTCCTTGTCGTAAATGGAGTAGAGTCGTTCCGACTTGTTGAGCTTCATGCTCTCGAACACAATGGGATGGCCTCCCTGCATCAAAACTGCTCCAATCCCCACCCCTGATGCGTCGCACTCTAAGACAAACGGCTATGAGAAGTCTGGAAGGGCTAGAACAGGGCATGTGCTCACAACCTCCTTCATTTTATCAAATGTCTATTGTGACTCCTTTGTCCAATGAAAGGCACCCTTCTTGGTCAAGTCTGTGAGTGGTGCTCCCAACTGTGAAAATCCCTTGACAAACTACCTGTAGTAACTTCATAACCCAAAGAATCCCTTCAATTCCGTGAGGTTCTTGGGTGTTGGCCAATCCAGAATGACCATGATCTTCTCCTAATGAACCTGTACTCCCCGCTCACTGATGATATGCCCCAAGTACAGTAGTTCTCTCATGCCAAACTCACATTTGGATTCCTTGGCATATAATGATTGTGCCTACATAATGCCCAAGACCTCCTCCAAATGAGCCAAATGCTCATCCCACGTCATGTTGTAGATCAATATACCATCAAAGAATACCAAAAGGTATTTCCTCAACTGCCCTCTGAAGATGTTGTTCATGCAAGACTGGAAAGTGGCAGGTGCATTGGTCAACCCAAACAGCATGACAAAGAGCTCAAAATGTCTGAAATGGCATCTGAATGTTGTCTTCTCTATATCCTTCTCCCTGATGTTGATTTGTTGATATCCTGACCGCAAATCAATCTTTGTGAAGAAAACTGCCCCATGCAACTCGTCCATCAACTCATCTATGCGCAGAATGGGGTACCTATTCTTGATCGTTTTCTTGTTGAGAGCTTTGTAATCAATGCACATCTACAATGTGCCATCCTTCTTCAGTTTCAAAACGACTGAAGAGGCAAAAGGACTCATGTTGGGCTTGATGTGCCCCATCGCAAGCAATTCTTTGATTGCTTTCTCAATCTCGTCCTTGAATCTCTTGGGGTGTCTATAGGGCGCGGTGATCACTGGTGTAACCCCTGCCTCCAACTCGATCGTGTGCTCAAATCCCCTATCTGGTGGTCTCCCTGGTGGTATCGGCCCAAACACTGGCTCATACTGACTCAGAAGCTCTTTGATCTGTGAATGGTACTGCTCTCTGCCCTCTGAATCCTTTCGCGTGGTGATCAAACACTTTGTTGCATCCGCCACATCACCGTGACGAAAGATCTGCTCCATCCATTTTGTCGATACTGCTCGTGGTGCTCCTATAGACATGCCTCTCCGTACCACTCTTGATCCACTGGCGTCTCTGAAGCTCATGGTCAATGTCTGATAGTTGAACCCAATCTCCCCCAATGAATATAACCATTGTACCCCCAATATTGCATCAGTATATGACAGGTCAACTACATAGAAAGTATTTGTCATGGTGTAGTTGCCTAGTTTGACCTCTAGGTCTGGGATCATGTCCAAACATGTTATTGTGTATCCATCTGCCACTCCCATGTGGAATCCCTCAAACTCCTCAGTGTGTAATCCCCTCCTGGCTATTAAGGACACACCTATGAAATTGTGGGTGGCCCCACCATCAACTAAAGCGGTCATGCGCTGCCCCTATACAAGGCCCTTGAGCATAAGAGTGTTGTACCTGGGTACTCCTGAAAGGGTTGCTATGGTTCCCCCTTTCACCTCTCTACGAGGTTTTGTCTCATACTTGGGTTGTGCCCCTGCCGGTATCTGAGGTTTCTTCGGTTGCTGCTCTAGCTCATGTGTGGTCTCATCCTTTGAATCATTGTTTGCCCGTGCCCCAATATCCTCATCCTCCTCCTCACTGCCTGATTCCACTTCAATGTAGTGGATCTGTCCCTTTCCCATGCATCTATGCCCTGGGACCCAAGGGTCTCTGCAAGAGAAGCAAAGCTTCTTCCTCATCAACTCTAGTCTCGTATCATCATCCAGCTTGGGCTTACCCTTCCATTCCCTTTGAGAATTCTTTTGATCCTTGTCTCTCTGTGGTACAAAGGGTTTGGTAAAGGTTTTGGGTTTCATCGTTGAGTCCCCCATGTCTCTCGTGCGCACAATGGCCTCTTGTAAGGTGTGAGGCTTGAAAGCCTTAACCCAGCCCCTCAATGGCTCTGTCCATGCCTTGAAGAACAGCATCACCAGTCTATGCTCTGATATGTCTGATACGGCCACTGCCTTCCGCTGGAACTCTGTGATGAAGGCCTCAACTGATCCGATCTGCCTCAACTATGTAAGGTCCCTGAAATGGAGCTCTGGATCTCTCTTGTCAAATCTCTCCATCAACCTCTCAGTGAACTCCAAATATGAGGTAATGTGGTTGTGACCCAACGTCACCAGCCCATGGTACCACCACTCGTGGGCCTCCCCCTCCAAGTGCAATGTGGCGAAGCTGATAGCTTTTGACTCTGTCATTGGGTTAAGCTTGAAGTATGTGTCAAGCTTTTGAACCCATGCCTGAGCTGAGCAACGTGATGATCCGTCAAAAGTAGGAATGTTCAGCCTTCCCACTTTCTTGATGAAATCCATGTTGTGAGTCTACCTATTGCCTCTCTGTGCCTCTCGAGGTCTGTTTCGATATCTGATCAAACAGTAGTCCATCAAACTCATGTCTGCATGGAACTCCGGTCCTAGTGCCAAGTAGTCTCTCCTGTACTCCCCGAACGGATCCTATGGCACCGCCTGTCCCTGACCCGACTATCCTCCTGCCTACCCTGGTTGTCTCAATGACTATCCTGCCTAGAACTGTGGGTATAAAGGTCGACAAATCCTCCCAGACGATGTGTAATATCGGACTAGTGAAGGGTTTGGACTAGCCCCTCCCTAAGATCCACTGGAGCCACTGGCCCCACCTCCCTGGTGTCCTCCTGAACCACTCGGCCCTCCTGCGGCATTGGCACCTGTTGACCACCTATTTCAACTAGGGGGTCAACTCCATGTACCATGAAGATATGCACCAAATGGTGCTACCAAGTTAAAGATGTGTTGGTTCTACTAGGCATTTATGGCCTCAGCACGTGTTTTTGTAATCGGAATTCTCGCTCCCCTTGGTGGGATAATAATGTAATGGGTCAGCATGGATCATAGTTTAGGTCAGTGCCTAGGACTTCATCATTAGAGAAGTTTCTTTCATCGAGTGTTTTTTTTCCTCAGGTTATTAATTTGGCCTAACCAGCAATATTAATTTCCCTTGAGTTTTTCACTCCTGTTATCGCACGGTTTGTAGGAAGGGTTTAGGCAGCTTGAGTCAAGGCTTAAAACCAGCGTAACAGGAGCTTCCCCACCCACTGTCACCTCGATGGGGAGCTCTTTCTATTTA
>JZKD02S1672718.1:1158950-1171423 GCA_000966675.3 Picea glauca
AGAGATCCAAGTCCATTATGGAGGCTCAAGGAGATGTAGCCCGGAGGGGGGTGAACTCCTTTATCATGTTGTTCTTGTTGTGCGTTTGATGGTTTATTTGCTGCAAGTATTGTTGCTGTGTTTTTATCTAAAGCACATATTTAACCATTTACAAGAATATTTCCTCACACATAAGCATTTAAAGGAAGAAGCATGAACTTAACACATAAGTTTATTTTTGCATATTTATACACATGAAGCAAGGTCCTGTAAAGTTTATTTTAATGAAGTAGGGGTGCTTGCATAGCATAACAAGTCAGCCTTCTATTTTCAGATCAGCTATGACCCCACAAGAGGGGAAAGACAAGGGGGCTTAAGTAAACTAAGGGGAAAGGACCTTATTAAGTGACTTAACCCAAAGTCCTTCTAACCTTAATTGTGTGCCTCGATTATTAATTAATTAATCGTTGTTTTATTAAGCCTTGGGGGTTAATGCATGAAGGAGGTATGTGGGTCCCCATAGGGATATGTAGCCCCTTCATGCCATGCAAATTTAAGTTATACCATTTTTCCATGCAAGTGAACTCTCATTTGATTGAAGGGTTTGAGTAGATAACATAAAATAAGATAAATGTATTAATGTCCAACAAATGACCACTAAAGTAAGTCAATGGCACTGTTTGCTACAATGATGTCTATACAAAGCGGGAACGCTAAAGCGGTTCCTATATAAAAACGATAAGCAAGAAGCAAAATAGAATAGGAGTCTAATATAAAAACTAAAGAGCCAACTCCAAAAATGGAGAGGCAATCCAAGAGAGAGATGTACAAGGTGAGTAAAACTAGAGTCTATGGCAACAGTGGTACAAGGCTACCCTGGTCCATTGGAGAGAGTTTGAATGGTTGGGCATCGTTCGAATTAACAGAGTTCGAATTATCAGAAGTTTGAATTACCCTACGAACTATCATTCATTGGGGGTGTTGTCGTCCTTATACACACTTGCAAACGTGAGCTAAGTCCTGCTCACTTAGTGTGTCCTTGGAGGCACAATGCCTAGGTTCAAAGCCCATTGTCACCTTGACTTGAACCTCTTCCGTCTAGGCTTACTCCTAGGGAAGCCAAGGGGGGTAGACCCTAGTTACTATGTGAGATTAGAGATTAATTCTAGGAGTTATTTTCAATTAGTTAAAAGGTTAGGGGGGAAGATCTAGCCTATATGCAAAGGCAGCAATGCAATGTGCAACAATTCAAATGAAAAGCAAATAGATTTTACAATGATTACACAAATTGGGCAAGGGGTCAACTAGAGTGTAAGGGAGATAAATTTTACAATGATTACACAAGATTACAAAAGAACTAGAAACAATGCTACAAGATTAGATACAAATATAATAAAAGAATATCTAAGAGTTACAATAAAACACAAGATACATGAGAGATACAATTACTAACTAAGTTGTTTGATTTGTGCAGGAAGTGAAGATGTTTCAAATGAAAGCAATTACCAACACATCAAGCCAGCATGCTCAACAATAAAGTGCCTCCAAAGGATGCGCAACTCTATTGTGACTGCTTTCAATGGCAAACACAAATTAAACAAACCCAACAATGAAGTTGCCTCCAAAGGATGCGCAACTTCAAAGGGGTCAAACCAATATGCCAACACCACACTTAAACAGAAAATGAAATGCTTGAAAAAGGCCTCCAAGGGCAAGGGCGCAACTAAGACCCCTTAGTTAATTATCCACAACATTCAAATAAACTTGCATGGAAATGTAAATGGAAAGTAAAAGCTTGCAAGATTTAAATGTAAACCATAAGATGAGGCATGCCAAAGTGAAAGTCCCCAAGTTGAAAGTGGATTAAGGATTATTAAAGTTGTTAAGTTAATGATTGAATCCTAACTAAGTGTCAACCTCAAGACTCCCCCCACTTGTACCAAGTAGTTGTTGGGTGCTCAAGAAGTGAGGCAAACAAGGCCCCACCCTAGCTCCACAGGTCAACCCAAGGAAAGAAGTACTCCCGGAAAGGACGTCGAGCGCCACGAGATCATCCCCGACCTATCACCTTCCGTTGCTTCCTTTCAATCCCCGTTTAAATGGCAAAGTTGGGTCAGTGGTGAGTGCCCTATTAAGTCTAATAAATTTTAGGCCTATGAACTAAGGTAAATTAAGTTAGTGTAGGTGTTAGGCAAGATGTTGCTTGCCAAAAGTTAGGTGCTTGAACCAAAAACGAAATGGAATTGCTTGCAAATTGTTGGAGACGCCTTTTACAAGTGGTTGAAATATAATTCTTGCAATCAAAAGTGTACCCCGACATGCGAAGTGGCGATGACCGTTATAGTCCTAAGTCACCGTCGCTTAACCGTTAAGCAAGTCTATCACTTTTATTACCTCGCGTTATCGTGCTTCGGGAGTTACAAGTCGCAAGGTTTTCAAACTCCGATATGTGAAGTCGTGAAACGGTTTTAAAAAGTTCACCCAGGTTGGTGTCAGGGGTAAGTCACTTTAAACCCTAGTTAAGCATTGTCGGGGTTTCGCGACTCGATAATCGCTCTCCCAAAAAACTCTACCTTCGTAGCCCCGAGTCGCGAAATCGCGATTTTTATTAATTAAGCATGGGTTAATTAAGATAAATCGCATCATCGCGATCTCGGGTATTTTGGACTCCAAGACTAGGAGCGAAATTATCCGAGACAGCGAACGCCAAAAAGAGGTTTCGAGGGTTGAAAGTACAAAGTTAAGGGAATTAACTAAATTAATTAATGCCTTAAAGGACCTTTAACGTACGCAGTCTATAGATGAGATTTTTTAATGTTTCCGCATTTCTCTATTATCACAAATCGTTTAAGCATTTATGGCATTGATTTGAATCTTGATGAGTTAATGGAAAATAAGATCTCGTTTCACGCCCAAATCTTTCCATTAAACGATTTGACTGTTCTGTCAGCAAGGACTCACGCAAAGTTGAAAGATTAAAGCAAGGGAGTTTCTTTTATTTGTTCAATTTTATTTCTATTTTGCGCGCAAAGTTGTTTTTTCAACAGGATAACTTCTTTCGTGTTTACAATTCTTACTACAGGAGATCTGAACACAGAGTTTTCTATCATGGCTCCACGAAAAGCGTCCAAGGCAACTGCCGAGAGTTCAGGTCAGTGCTCAGATGCTGTTTCCGATACTTCACCCCGAAGTATTAATACTGTCAAAACCTGGACATACATCTCTGACATTCTTCAGTCTGAATCGGTGAATTGTTCAGATGATTCCAGCGATAACGAGAAGGATGATTTGGCCACCAAATACAAAATCGTCATTCAAGCAGAGATGCACAAAATAGTGGCAAGGCCACGGCTCCTTCCCTATTATGATATGATCAG
This sequence comes from Picea glauca, assembly GCA_000966675.3. Classification (NCBI taxonomy): domain Eukaryota; kingdom Viridiplantae; phylum Streptophyta; class Pinopsida; order Pinales; family Pinaceae; genus Picea; species Picea glauca. The sequence continues at coordinate 1,162,307 of JZKD02S1672718.1, forward strand.
ATGGGCACTAGACCATGTAGATATCCTGACCAGGACTATCATCAGCGAACAGAAGGTGACGGTTGGGACCTTTAGACCGGAACATTTACAGGCAATGTATCAGTTGTCACCCACACCAAACTTCGCATACAATGTCGAGTTTCTAGAAGGTTTCAAGGAGAAGGAATGCGAGCAGTATGGCAAAACCTTGCCCGAGCTGATCAAGGATTGGATTTCGCACCCCGCAAAATTCAGGGCGGATTCTAATGGTATTTATTCAATCTCCTCTTTAGAGCCGCCATTCAGGTATATAGCAATGATGGCCTGTAGGTTGTATGGGAGGGAGGACACCACACACTTTTTCCTCCCATGGGTGCCTCCGATTTATACAGTAGCTGAAGGTTGTTCTTTTGACTGGACCAGACTGTTGTCCGACAGTCTAACCCGTCAAATTACCGAATATCGAGCACAGAAGGCGAGCGAGAAGACAGCCTCGTTTTTCATGTTCGCCTACATCATGGACGCTATTTGTTTCATGACGCCTTTCCCTCTAATGAGCTGGAGTTGGACTCCGTCTAATGCTGAGCCTATCCATGTCTATCACTCGAAACTTTGGGAGGATAAGGCCACAGAATTCATATATGAGATTTTCAATTGGGTAATGGTACCGATGCATGTCTCCATCTTCGGTAACCCACCGCCCAGGATTTCAGATAGCATCGTCGCCAACTTGGGTAGTGTGGCTGACTGGTATGTAGAAGCAGAATTTTCATACATCAGGGTTTTCGGCGCCTCTGTTCCCCCATATGCTCTACCACTATTCGTGCCAGATAAGCTGGTATGCCGTGAAATCGCCAGGCAAACCGTGCTCGGTGGCATAAGCAAAGAACTTAAAGGTTTTTCGAAGAAGGTATGGTCGCCCTTCCCCATTCATTTTAATACATGTTCTTTATTAGATTTTGGACACGCCAAAGCCGAGGCTACGACCTTGGAGGAATTTAAATTGGTCAACATCGAGTTCAAGAAACATGACCCACATAAGGTCGTGAGTAATCACATGGCGAGTTGTGGCCTGAAAAGATACGAACATGAGCACTCGCCTCATGACGACATCTTCCGAGGTGCGAGATCCTATGCCGAGGTCCTAAGCCGGATTCAAGCCCTGTCGCCTGGGGATAGGGCCGATCTTTTCAAGTTTCAAGAACACCGGCGGAGCTGCCTTCCCCCAGTTTTACAAGGTAAGAACCCACAGACCATAGATATACAGCAAACGGAACCCAAAGACCCAAAGGATTCAGGTCTTGACCGGAAGGAAAATCAAGAAAACACAGAAGAAACCGAGAACCCAGAACAGGAAGCCGAGATCCCCAACCCAAAGGAAGGAAGCCCAGAAGCGGTTGCATCGGGCGAGTCAGTCCAGAGCCAAGCAAAAGTACTCCCACAAGGGGTAAGTGTCACGCCACCGCCCACATCGAGCAAGCCAGACACGATTGTTACCCCACAGAAACCATCCAAGGAAATTGACAGTCCCATCGCTTCTATCACTCCCTTACAATTCACAAAGGGGACCCCCGACGCGGGGTGGATTTTCGGCGAGGAACTGACACCCATTACTATAGAAGAGTTGCCTCCGAACGAATTTTTCTTCGATAAGAAGAGAAACGATGTCGTGAAGCAAGAGCTTTACTGAGAAGCGGGCACAATAGCCAAAAATTTCAAATCCTAGCCGATGGGAAGGCCATGAAAAAGGAGGAATTCGCCACTCAGATAGCAGGGACGTTGGGGGCTTTTGCTACAGCCAACCAATATTCTGTCGGATCCCTAAAGGAGCAGTTAAAGCGGAAGAACCGCTTGATCAGTAAATTGGAGGCTAAGCTGGCTACAGCAGAGGCAAATGCCAGAGATCAGGTGAACACAGGTCTAGAGCAAGCCAGAGCAACCGATCAAAAGGAAATCGAGCAGCTCAGATCCGATCTCGAGCAAATACATCAGTCGGCCCAGACCAGCCAAGCACAGGTAAGCCAGCAAGAAGAACTGATCAGGCAGTTACAGGTAAAGTTGAATTCTGCCGAGAGCCAGGTTATAGATATCGGGTTATTCAAATCCCAAGCCATTGAAATCCGAAAAAGAGTGTCAGTAGCTCAGCAAGATTTACTTGCTAAAGTGGAGGCCATCCAAAACCATTGCAGGACCATTGACCAAGTACTGGAAGACATTTCTTTGAGAGAAACAGAAGCTAGAGCGACTCGGGTCGCTTTCCAAGAGGCTGTTATAGCCACGACAAAAAAAAGAAATGGTCAGTAGTTCCAGGCTTTCCATCCCAGAGCAAACCAGAGGTAATATCTTGCTAAAGGCGTGGGAGCGTAATATATCAGAAAGCAGAGAACGAGCTAAAGAAATGAGAAATTCTTGTGAAGAAACTTTTGACTTGATAAATGAAAGTTTGTCGGATCTCGACAGGGAAAGCAGCGCTGGAACACTGGGCCAAATCGATATAGCCAAGCACCTGCTCAATATTAAGGAGAACAAGGAAAAAGAGCAAGTTGAAATATCACAGATAAGCCAGACTGATATAATCCAAGTGGATAAATGGTTAATAAAACCTAGTGTACAGTTATGTTCTATCATCACTGAAGACCGACAAGTAGGAGGAAGGCTGCCACGGTTAGCGAAGGATTGTTACACTGTTGAGGCAAACAACCAAGCAGAGCCTTCCAGGTTGATAGCCCAGTTGGTGGAGAGGTGCGTCACTTGCACCAAGCAGGCGAAGGGGCAGGGTTCCGGTGCCAAATAATGACAAGTGTCTGCCTGTTCTATTTTTAGAACCCGGAGAGTAAAGAAAGGAAGGTGCTCTACCCGCATGAAGGAGGACAAAGACAAAGAAGCGAAACACTTAAATTTCCCATTTTGTAACCAAAAACTTCTGGAATGATTGAGATCCGAATGTTTAGAAGTTTGTATAAATATGCATTTTGAAGGGAGAACAGGGGCTGGACCTTTCTTGGCCGATTGTAATAGAGACTTTCTTTCTTTTGAAAATTAATACAAAGCAATCCAAAGATTCCTGATTCCGTGAAGACTGAGCTATGAGTTTTGTTTTCTCTGTTATCTTACATTAAATTTCATTTCGCATATATTTATGATGAATGCTTAGCTACAATTTAGTGCAACTTCTACTGTGGTGACCATTTTTTTAGTCGTCTAATCGCTTGCAGTTTTTCCTCTGTATCGGCTATCAGCAGGTACAAGACCTGTGAACTTTTTAGATCTCTATATTTTATGCTTCGTCGGATTACTTCTTGCCTTTTTCTTCTTCTGTTTACAGGGCGAGATCCTCCCTTGATAGGAGCCTCTCATTGTTGACAGCTTAATGTTTTCACACATTTCATACATGATTCTTTAAAAAGTTAACTCAGTTATGGGAGAAGGCCTTTGGTTTGTGTTCTACCGTTAACATCGGATTTCAAAAGTTCTCTTTTATACGGTCAAAAAATTGAAGTAGCATTTTAACCCTCGAACTTTCATTTCATTTTTTGTTCCTCCATGACTGTGCCCTTTGCAAGACAGCCCAACATTGAACCCGGCCTATCGGATCAAACCAGCATCGCTTTGAACCTTTTTGACACCATACTTAAAACCACCATCACCCGAGTCGAACTCGAACGTTCATGGGCCGCAATTGAACGGGATATAAGTATCCAAGAACGTTTGGAAGCGAGACAGAGACAACTTAGAAATCAGCCTTAGCTTCCTTTTCCCGAAGATTGATTTTTCCCCTTTTTATCTTTCTCACTTTCAGATGCCTAGACCCTGTACTTTCTAGCCTTAAGTACAGACTCTGGAACAACACAAATAATGAAAGTGCTTAACCACAAGATATAGCTTGAAATAGCATGAAAAGAACTTGAACAATCACTTGCAAGAAATGAAAGAATAAGTTGTCTTAAACCATTAACATTATTGCATGCCCAAGATACTTTGCAAGAAAATAAAAGTGTTTGTGTGAGATTAGGAAAAAGAAACAAGTACTTGAAGTAATGGAAACTTGCAATGAAAGGTTAAGATGGCATTTAGAGATCACTATGCGTCCATGGGCCTAAGCTAGTATTAATGTGTGTTACTTCTACTTCTAGATAATTTTTAAACCATTTAACACATTAGAAGTAAACCATTAAACTGGCCATACGATTTTGGGGGTTGGCTAGGCCAAGTTCACTCCAAGGTGTAGGCAACAATAAAAAATTAAATGCTTGAAAGAATAAAACTACACTAAGCAAATCACATACAATGGCACAAGGTGGAGGCAAGCCTTCATATTTTGTGCCAAAGAGGGTTGAATGAAATGAAACAAAAAACAGAAATTAAACTAGCCACACAACCTTGTCCTAATGACAAGTGGGGCAAACAATAAATGGAAAATTGCAGAAAATTAAACGGTTAACCTAGCCATACGGTTTTGGGGGTTAGCTAAGCCAAGCTCACACCAAGATGTAGGCACAAAACTAAAATACAAATTGCAGAAAATTATAAACAAGAAGTGCAAGCCTCTTAGGGACTCCCTAGGGCTTGCTTACAATGCTAGGAAATGAGAGAGAAGAGATGGGTATTGTTACCCAACAAAGTGAGGCCTTCCTTGAGTGTTTTGTGACCAAATTTGGGCAGCACTTCCCCTTGTACTGGCGAGAATCTGCAAAAAACAGCAAGCTATTGCTTGTTATTTTTGCTGCAAAACACACAAAAAAGTCAAAGAAAATTTTTGTTTTTACACAAAAATTTTCTGCATACAAATTTCAGCAAATAAAATAGTTGAAGTGACCTATTCTAAAGTGTTAGCAAACCCAGATTTCTGAAATGACATGAACAGAAAATAAAGATAGAAAGTAAGGAGGCTCAAGGTAGGTTATGAAGGCAAGCTTCCAACTCAAAGTTAGCCTTGAAAACCCTTGAGATAACCTGCAACTTACGAAACAATCTACAAGATGAGAGCAAAGGTGAGTAAGTAAGATAAATAAAACAAACTAATTTGCAATATCTGCTACTCTACTCACATAGATTCACAACTACACTATTGAAAATCTACCCAAGCAAAATAATTTGCTTGGGAAATCTACTCTATATCTTGAGAAATGCTTCAACAAAATACAATATCACCTCAAATGCACAAGTGCACCAAGACAAATCTTTGACACACCATAGGTCATCCAAAGCACTTCTATTAGCAAGTAGGAAGTTGCAGCAACTAGTTGCTACAAGTTCCTCTCCAAATGTGAGAGAGGAAATGATGAGAGCAAGATGGGAGAGATGAGGAGAGTGAGGAGAAAAATGGGTAGCATAACAATAGCATAAGAATTGGTGAGGAAATGAGGGAGAGAGGGCCTTCATTTATACTTGGAGAGGCAAGGTTACCCCTCTTGGATGTTAGACAAGTGTCAACACCCAAGAAATAGTGGTCATCTCAAAGAGGCCGCACTTTTAGGGTTTTGGAAAGGTGAGGGGGTTGAGGGATGAGTGAGGGGGATGGGTAATCCCCCTTTAGACCACTCAACACTAAGGTTAGGTACTAGGAAGGGCACACTAAGGGTTAGGGGGTTCATCCCACTTTAATTTTCAAGTTGGGATATCAACCTCCTCAAGGGGGGCGCAACTTCCCTTGGGGAGCAAGTGAAATGAAATGTGGGTAATAGTTAGGGGGTGTAAAAGGCTAGGAAAGGGGTTAGGATAGGATAGGATAGGCTAAGGTTTAGGCATCATCTCCCACCTTTACTCTAACCATTTAGCTCAATTTTACAAAAAATTGCATTTTGACTATGTCGTGACTACAATTAAATTGTTGTTTTTGACTGACTAAGACTCCTCATGGACAAACACCTAGCAAAACTTGTCCAACTGAACTAAAACTTGGTCCAAAGGTGTAGGGGTCTCATTCCATTTTTTTTTAGTACAAATACCCCTATCAAAAATCCCAAGAACCCAGTTTTTACATTTTTCATCAAATTTAATTAAAATTACCCAACTTAGGCAATTTTAATAAATTAAAAAAAACCTATCTAGACTCAACGAAATTCCGCAAAACTTTGAGAGATGTCTTACATGGTCATTTACAACATTCCTAGTTACCAGAGGACGAGACCATTAGAACGTCTTTTACCACTTTGGAGGAATTATTGTGGGAGTGAAAAACTCAAGGGAAATTAATAAGGCTGGTTAAGCCAAATTAAGAACCTGAGGAAAAAATTTACAACATTCCTAGACACTAACTACGAGAGGACGAGACCATTAGAACGCCTTTCACCACTTTGGAGGAATTATTGTGGGAGTGAAAAACTCAAGGGAAATTAATAAGGCTGGTTAGGCCAAATTAATAACCCAAGGAAAAAAAAACACTCAGTGAAAGGGACTCCTCTAATGATGAAGTCCTAAGGTAACTGACCTAACTATGATCCATGCAGACCTATTACATTATTATCCCACGCAGGGGAGCGGAAATTCCATTTACAAAAATATGTGTTGAAGGCCAAAACTGCCTTGTAGAACCAGAAAGTCTTTGACTTGGTAGCATCTGATGATGCATATCTTCATGGTACATGGAGTTGACCCCCTAGTTGAATAGGTGGTCAACAGGGGGAAATCAGAAGACTTATCCCTAAGCAAATTGTTGTGAACATATTGTAACCAAACTATGGAAAGCTACATCCACAAATTATGAGAGAATTGTGAATGTACAGAATGATAATGGTTGTCATTGAGGAAATTCACTACAGCTGATAATTCCCTGGAATCCCAGCAGTGAGATTTCCTAGCCAACCTGTGTTGGAGTCATGGAGGAAAGCGGGATAGCATGAGGAACTATTGAGCAAAGAAGGGGATTGTTACACGTCAAATTTACTTAACTGGATAAGTGTCGCATGTTTCTCTCAATTGTCGCAAGTGTCGCATCTTTCCTACAGCTTTCGCAAGTGTCGCAAGTTGTCCATAAGTGTCGCAAACACTGTTCAATCATACTGCCTTAATGACGACACTAAGGAGACACTTAAAACATCTCATTTACTTGGTTTGAAGAAGGAGAATTGGTTAACTGAAGTCAAAGGACTCTTCACACCTGAAAAGAGCTCAGAAACAAAGGTTTTGAGGGGGAGCGCTCCTCTATATCTGCCTTAGGAGCGCTGACGCCCCCCTACAAGGCTTCAGAGAGCGTTATAACGCTCCCCTGCCCTTCTGAAGGAGCGCTCCTCACCTTTGGAGCGCTGGCGCTTCCCTTAAGCTACTAAGGGAGCGCTACAACGCTCTGATACCCCTTTTTCAGGAGCGCTTCCTAATCTGAGGCAGTTGTTGGCCCGTTGAGGAGAATAAGGGGAGGATCTTTCAAGATTAGAAGGCAGTTGCATTCGAATTCTTGGTTTCATCATGAGATCCCTGATCCAAGGAAGAGGTTCCCCACTTGTTCTAAAGATAACTCAAGAGGTTAAGCTCCTCTTAACCTATATAAGGAAGCTCTATGATGGTGGGAAGGGGGGAAGAATTGCTAGCATGAAACCTATGATCCTATAGGGAACACACAGTCAGCCAAAAGAGAGTGATCAGTGAAGCTGCTGTCATCCAGGTTGTGGATCTTTCGAGCAAGGGTTAGACGAAGGGGACTTGACGAAGCTGTCGCATTCGCATCTACGATTGCAAGTACTGCTGTCGTTATTCTCATCAATATGACACGCTTGGCCTGTTTCTTTCTAGTTTGTGTCTAATGTTACATGAACTTATCATTGATAGATAGATCTGTTTATAAGCTAATATCGATAGAGTAGGAAGTGGTCGTATCTTGTTTGTCCACAGGATTCAACAAGGAGCAAAGGATCGAAGCGCAACTTGGAGCGTGCAGGGACAAACATCGATAAAAAGGTACTGATGTTATCCTTCCTTCTCATGTGTTAGTTTGGATAGATTTGAAAGGAAGTCAGTGTCCACGTTAAGCATTTTCTGTCTTAGAGTTAAGGTCAAGCTCTTAGAGGTCATCTACCTGTCCGCATGGAGATTTTCCTACAACAGAAACTGGCGACTCCACTGGGGATATAGCCTCGAGTCGAAACTTCTTGTTTTGATTTCTCCTCATTGACCTAGTTCTACCCCTCGATTGTTTCATACCCGGTTCACTCCTCTTTTGATTGGTTTCATGAGCTGATTGGCTCCTTACCCCATCATACTCAGCATAGTTGTCGAGTTTGAATTGCAATTTTTGGAATTTTTTGACATTTCTGAGAGTTTCTGAACCTTTCACCCCTGTCCCGGTGTTAACAGAGCGCCAGCGCTCCCCTACAGCCTTATACAGAGCGATATAACGCTCCTTGCCTTTGGCAACAGAGCGCCAGCCTCTTTTTGGCCAGAAAACCTTTCAGAACTGCATTTTTCAGGGTTTCCCTCTGTGTCTCCCTTGCTGAATAAGCTAGTGAGTCAATGCTCCTTCTCTTCCAGCCTTGGCATCTGTCTTTTGTTTGAAAAACAAACATCTTACTATTTGGATTTTGTAGCCTTCTTCACTACTGTGATTGAGTTTTCTGCTGATTGAGGTCTAAAACCCATGCATTGTCTTTCTCTCTGTTCAGCTGAGTAAAAACCCTGGTGAAGGTCATCAAAGGCCTACAGATCTCTTCATCTTGAAGCTTAGTCAAGGTCATTGTTCTTCAACTTTTTGCTTTTGGGTGTGAAATTTGTTTTCTCTTTAATTGTTTCTTTTCTTTCGCTTTTTGTTTTGATTGCGACAAAGGGTGTATTGTTTGTATGACTTCTGCTTGTACTAGTTTGATTTCCATTCATACGAGAAGATAATTAGCAAGACAAGCATTGTGTTAAATTGACCATTATTCGCATGCAAACAATGAAAAGCATCTTCATGATTGATTGTGCATGTTAGAAGGTATCTCAAAAGTTTTAGCATCACATCGGGATTTGATTGAGAAATTGTTTGAGGACACTCCTTATTCGTGCTTGTTAGTGAAAAGAACTCTCTCTCTCCCTTAGATAGATGTTCATCGAAAAAGAAATGAATGCTTATCATATTTGATGCATTTTTGGGACTGAGTCATAATTCCATTCGTTTCACTTCCATGCACCCCTTTTTTGTGTAAAGAACAGCCACAAAATCAACGC
>JZKD02S1672718.1:1197850-1219021 GCA_000966675.3 Picea glauca
ACCTTGCAGCTTTGCAATTCAACCATGAGACTCCTCACAGTCTCCGCTAGATTTGGAGGGGTTCCCATTGCTCTTCTTTCGTCAGACTCTTCGTCTCTATTGCGGGAGCCTTCTCCCATTTCTTGGGGAGTCACCATTCTCTGCGTCTGTAAATTCCTGCAGCTGATCGTCCGCTTGGGTGAAAAGACAAACGTTGGTTATTAGTCAAGAGTTAAATACATTTTATAACCTACGCATAAATTTACAACTCTTACACATGCATACACAGTCGAGTTCTCATTTCCAAGTTTTAATCTTGGACAAGAGAGTTAAGTTAGGGGGTTACTCCTCGTAGGAGTGCTTCGAACGGAGCTTATGCGCAACTCGTTCATGAGCCCAATCAGGCCGAGTGTTGTAACCATGCTCTGATACCACTTTGTCACATACCCACTACCTCAATCAAATATTTCGTTGATTTCTGCAAAATCAGAGCCCCCGAATTACCTATGGAGGCCTAGCGCAAGCTAGCTCTATCTCTTGCTCCGTTCCCATGTGATCGCGGGTCATGATCATAGTTCAAATAAATGCAGTGCTTCTTTGTATTTCACGCCTTGGCGCTACAGTGATGTCGAATCGTTTGACTCTGCAACTACCGAACCTCGACAGGGTTAGTGACCGACCAATAGGGATGAATCCCTACAAGGTTAGAAAATGGCCAATAGGAACAAATCCCAACAGGGCTAGAGAACAACCAATGAGAACAGGGCCCGTCGCACGGTTAAGTGGAGTACAGGTGGCAGAGGGGAAATGTGACATGGTTTTCAACAGGACAAGAGGGGGGCCCTACTTCACACGCCACATTATTTCGGACCCCCCCCCCATTAAAGGCAAAATAGCAAGGGGGGTCCGGAATTCACCTGAGCACCGTTGATCGAGGTGAATTAATCTCAATCGTTCAAGAGTTGCACGACTGATTCCGGACCCCCCCGTCACCGCTAAAGGCATAACGACAAGGGGGCTCCGGAATGAAACCTCAGTCGTAGATCTGGGCGGGTGGACTCTAGCCGTCCAGATCTGCTCGTTACTTTCCTTAATGCGCATTCGCGCCCCAGCTTAAAGTCGACATCTCTTCCTCACATCCGACAGTCGTTATAGACGCTGAGATCCTCCGAAAGAATCTCGTCCTTTCATCGGGATTTATCAAAACGAGAGTCCGAACTCTCGATCCCTGGTTTCTCGGTGTGGCTAATCTTTCAACACGTAGCCTCCGTAAATTTTGTCGGTCCAGATCTGTCCCGAGATTTCCACCATGGAAAGTCCCGGTCTCTCGTCATCAGGATTTCCGATTTCCCGAAATGGGTAATCTTACGACACGTGGCCTCCGTCATTCGGACAGCTCAGATCTACTCCAGGGTTTTCACCATGGAAAATCCCGAACTCTCGTCATCAGGATTCCCGATTCCACGATTCCCGATTTCCCGAAATGGGAGATCTTACGACACGTGGCCTCCGTCATTTTGACGGCTCAGATCTACTCCGGGGTTTTCACCATGGAAAATCTCGAACTCTCGTCATCAGGATTCTCGATTCCTCGAAATGGGAGATCTTACGACACATGGCCTCCATCATTCGTACGGCTAAGATCTATTCCGGGGTTTTCACCATGGAAAATTCCAAACTCTCGTCATCAGGATTCCTGATTCCACGATTCCGTGATTTCCCGAAATGAGAAATCTTACGACACGTGGCCTCCGTCATTTGGACGGCTCAGAGCTATTCCAGGGTTTTCACCCCTATACACTGGGGTCTTTAATCCTCGGGTAACTCCTGACAGATCCAATGGTTGTCGGGTTTTTCCAGATGAGATCTGACGGCTCAGATTGGTTCCTACCTGTGCATTCTTCCACAATTCTCTGGACGTGGAAAAATCAACGGTCCAGATACTCCCATGGACCTTGGAGATCTACGGTCCCGAATTCTTCGTTGTCCATGAAGACATAAAAAACAAAGGAGTAAGGCATTTAACACCCTACTTACTCCTACCAATCTAACGGTCATGCGTGACCACGGGTTTCCCGATGGAATCTCATCCGTCGATTAATACCTATCAGGGTTAAGGCACTTAACACTCCATCTTCTTCTTTCGATCTGACGGTCGTGAGTGACCACAGATCTCCCGACGGGATCTCATCCGTCGATTCGATACTTCATCCTTATTCTGCCATCTCGGGTTTTCAAGAGGATCGTTCCTCCTCGTGCAGGGTTACTAAGGCCTTACGCCTTCACATTCGCTTTCTCGGTTCTTGATGGGCTTTTCAAGAAGGGTATCTCTATGGGGAGGTTCTTACCCGGGGTACTATCTGAGGCATATAAGGGTACCTTTCTCCCACGAATCAGACATGCGGTCTGAATTAGGTCAGTAAGCATATAAATAGCGATTTATGAAGACATAAGCCATTCATAGTCTTTCCATACAAATATGCAACTACTAGTACTGATCAAAATACCATACAAACATTCTTATAATGAAATCATTCACAGTTTCACAACTTATGAGCATATTTATCAGAATAAACCTATATATATTTCAAGATGCCAGAGGCAAAACACTTATCAGAAATAACACCAAGGGTTAAGCAATTGCTGAGAGGGGTGCTCGTTTCCACCCAACCATAGGCTTAGCGACTCCCAACGGATTTACCACTAGCCACCCCTGAGCTGAGACCACGATGTTGTGAGACTGCGTCTCTATTTGCCAGTGACCAGGAGTGAAGGTTACTCTCCTTCCTCTCTGCTATCACTCACTCTGCATATTGCCAGAGTTCTCTTCCTCCCCTCGCGTCTGCCCCCAAATCGCCTCTACCCCACGCCCTATCCTCTTGCGAGGTTGCGTGTGGCGTGATTTCCCTCGCACTGGTTAGTCATGATGGCTCTACGGATGGGCGGTTCACCTCCCCATCCCTCATTAATTTCTGAGGAGCCATCAACCTGCCAGCCTGCGAGACATTTAATTCGGGGCCAGCGAGCCGCTTTTGGTTCTCCGGGCCAGTGAAGTCCAAATACGGTATTAATTCTCGGTGGAAGTTAACGCCACCTTTCCAGGTGCCTTCCACCGTCATCATGGTCTCTTTTTCTGCACATCCCCTCTCAGCAGTCCTGCAATATAAATTCATAATGTTATTCACATTCATTGACCTTTTCCATAAGGTCTATTCACATCACATATTCACATTCATGAGTTTGCCACAGTTCTGGCCAGTCTAGTTATTTTTACAAACTGGGGGAAACATGGTGTTACATACAACATTCAACGTGAGGTGTGTCTCTTCGAACCTAAATCCCTAGAGCATGCTTTCAATATGGCAAGGAAATTTGAAAGAAAAATATGGCCACTAGAAGAGTGATCTCTAACAACTACGAAGAGCACCATGTTCCCTCTCATAACCTCACTCAACCTAGAAGGTTGACACCTAAACAAATGGATAAAATAAGAGCAAAGGAACTATGTTTCAATTGTGATGGAAAGTATAACAAGGGACATAATTGTGGTGAAAATAAATTAATCTACATAGATTGTGAAGAAGAAGAAGATCAAGGACTGGAAACATCGCGAGATATAGAACTAGAAGAGACTACTCCAACCATATATAGTCATGCATTGGTTGCCATTAATAGTCCACAAACCCTAGATATAGAAGGATATATCAAAAAGAAAGAGGTAATGATGTTGACTGATTCTAGTAGTACCCACAACTTCATTAATTACAAATTAGTGAAACTACTCAATTGCATTGTATTTCTAGCACCAAAGTTTCAAGTAATGATTGCAGATGGAGGTACCATATATTTTTCAGGGAAGTGCCATAGTATTAACCTCAATGTGGGGGAGTATTCATTAGATAGCTCCATGATTGAAATCCAAATGGATGTTGTTGATGTTGTACTAGGGATCCAAAGGTTACAATCATTGGGAATAATGATTGTTAATTTTCAAGAAATTTCATGAGATTTTCCTTAGAAGGAAACGAAATTGAACTCGGAGGTATCCAAGGGAATCCCTCCAAACTGATAAGCTCTAACAACATGACAAAATTACTCAAAACGGGACACCATGGTGTACTTGCACAATTGTGCTCACTAGATGTTCAAACATCTAGACATTATGTTTAAGTGGACATCCAAAAAGTTATCAATAAGAATTCCAAGGTATTTGAAGAGATTCCTAAGGGTCTTCCACCTGCTCGAGATCATGGCCATGCTATTCATTTGCAACCAGGAAGTGTACCACCTAACATTGGGCTTTGCAGGTACCCATATGCACAAAAGAGTGAGATTTAGCATATGGTTCAATAAATGTTAGAGGCCGACATCATCCAACCTAGCCAAAGTGCTTTCCCTTCACCTTGAATGGATCATGGCGTATGTGTCCAAATTATAGACAAGTCAACAAAATGACCATTAAAGATAAGTTTCTTATTCCTGGAATTGATGAATTATTAGATGAATTCCAAGGAGGTTTTTTTTTTATTAAGTTGGATCTCTGCTCTAGATATCATCAAATCATAATGAAGCAAGAAGTTATTCCCCAAAAAAGCCTTTAGAACACATGAAGGTCATTATGAGTTTTTGGTGATGCCATTTGGCCTTACTAATGCACCTTCAACATTTCAAAGTTTGATGAATTCTATTTTCAAACCCTTGTTAAGAAAATTTGTGTTAGTATTTGTAATGATATACTAATATACAACAATTCACGGGAATAACATTTACAACATGTGGACATGGTGTTAAAATCGTTGGAAGAGAAACAACTACATGCAAATCCTTCCAAGTGTTTCTTTGGGGTTCAAGAAGTGGAAAACATAGGTCGTAATGTATCTCATGAAGGTGTCAAAGTGGACCCTAACAAAATTAAAGCTATGATGGAATGGCCAATTATGAAAACCTTGAAGAATCTTAGAGGATTCTTAGGATCAATGGAGTATTACCGCAAGTTTGTCAATAAATGTGATTAAATAGCAACACCTCTAACAACATTATTAAAAAAGGAAGGATTTTCTTAGACTCAAGAAGCAACCTAAGATTTTGAAAAGCTTAAGGAGGCTACGTGTACGACTCCTGTCATGGCCACACCTAACTTCACAAAAATCTTGGTTGTGGAATGTGACTCCTCAAGACGTGGCATTGGTGCAGTTTTAATGCAATAAGGAAGGCCCCTTTCCTTTGAAAGTAGCTAGTTTAAAGGAAAGATTTTTCTCAAACCCATTTATGAAAAGGACATGTTGGCTATATTATATGTAGTTAAAAAATGACACCCTTACCTAATAGGAAGACACTTTAAGGTAAAAATAGATCATGATTTTGAAGTACCTCTTGGAACAACGATTATCTTCAGAAGAGCAACAAAAATGGGTTACAAAGATGCCAGGTCATGACTTTGAAATTATATACAAAAAAGGAAAACAAAATTTGGTGGCAGATGCATTTTCAAGGAAAGAAAAAGACACATAAGGTTTATTGTGTGTTATTTCCATTCCACGATCTGATTAGGGGGAAGAAGCAAGGATAAAATGGAAGCAAAATCAAAAGGTATGCAAGATCATTCAACAACTACAAGAGGACCCAAGTGCATCAGATAAATTTGCATGGAAGAATGATTTACCATGGTATTTATGATGCTACAACCATACTTATTTGCACTGGGGGATTGGGTATTTATGTTGCTACAACCATACAAACAAATGCACCTTAGGCAACAAAAGAAGGACAATAAATCAACACATAAGTATTATGGTCCTTATAAAGTGTTGTAAAGGATTGGAAATATGGCCTACGAATCGAAGTTACCTCCATCTTCACATGTACATCCAATCTTCCATGTTTCTTCCTTAAAGAAAGTAATCAGTGACAATATCCCAGTTCAAACTATTTGAGCGGAGATCAATAAAGAATGGAAAATCACACTAGAACCCTAAATAATCCTTGAAACAAGGTTTAAGAAGCTACGAAGTTGAGTAATTATCGAGTACCTCATCAAGTGGGAGAACCTACCAATAGAAGTAGCGACATGAGAAGATGAGTTATTCTTGAAAAAACATCTGCAACTGATCAAGTGGAAGAACCTACCAATAGAAGAAGCGACATGGGAAGATGAGTTATTCATGAAAAAACATCTGCAACTGATCAAGTGTTGAGGGCAACACTTGTTTTAAGAGGAGGGGCATGTTAAGCCCCTAGACAAAGCCCCGTGTAAAGCCCTGAATATTAATTTGTTGTATTTCTATTGTTATTATTACTATTGTCAGCTAGACCTTTTTAATGTAATTGTACCCTTGGTCTCCTATATATATACCAAGGAGACCTAGTTTTAAGATCATCTCATCTTGTACATTTGTTCTATTGTAAAAGGAGGTTGGCCCATCGAAGAGGCTTCACATTAATCATTCTCTCTTTATCAAGACATAGAGTTACTTCTCTCTCTCTCTCTATTTTTATGTTATTTTGGTCGTTTGGTGCATAAAGAGGAAGTGGTAGCCCTTGAGCATCAAGGTTTTAAGAAGTGTGGTGATGTAGGCATTCTCTCCCTTCAAACTCTTAAGAGGGTTGACTTGTCCCATGGAGGCATTTCATATATTCATATTAGTGACCTTTCAATCATGTTGACAAGTCCGAATGACCTGTCAAGCAAATGAGGGAGAATTCCCGATGGCAGGTCCCAATTAGACCTACTCTCGTTTGGTGTAGCGTTTCCCACAAGTATATGGGCCTCGTTGCCACTCAAAATTAAAAGAAATAAAAGGGGAAAGACAATAGACTTCCCCCCAAAGAATTCTAAATAGTCTTGAGGCCAAACTAACTGAAAGGAAACTAATCTAATCCCAACTAATACTAACCTATCCTGGGAGAAAAACTAAAAGAATGAGTACAATGAAAAATAATACCATCAGAACCATAAATAGTTCATATATTCCAATGATAAATGAAAACAACAATGCTACAAATGCATAAACAAATAATTGCACAATACATCTATAACATCATTTATGTACCCATGAATAAACATGTGGCAGCATGAACAAATAGAATAGAGTGCATAAATAATTCCTAGAACATAATCCTATCTACTCAAGTAGAAGATAAATGCATAAAGAATAGTCTCTATGACATTCATAAAAGCCATAAATTTATAAAATGTCACGAGCTCTTTATTCCTTTAGAAGTAATAGTACCATCCTTTGTTACAAAGAATAAAATTCCTCTCATATCCTATCCACTCTCTTTTTATAAGACAAGAGAGACTCTTGAGTTCTCATGATTGTTCGTTTCATTTTTCCCCAATTTCTTTTTTACATTTCGATTAAAAAAAAAAAAAAACATATGGGGGAGTTACAAATGGAATATGAACAGACTCATGAGTGATAATTTTTGCACTCAGGCAGTTTGCAAATGATATTCATTTTAAAACAATCATTGACTCTGTCCATTGACGTTATAATATGTTTCTGCGAAATTTCTAAGCGTTTAGGGCTTTGGTATGCTAAATAAAATCATTTTTATTCTTGTCCTCTGTATTATCTTTCCGTTGAGCTATTGCTGGTTCAATTTCATTGCTTGCAGCTCATGATATGACGATTTGAAGTCAACATACCGAGTTTTTCATTTGAATTATGGTTCCACCCGTGTTTTGCATTTTGGGACATTTTTTCTCTCAATCTTCCAGCACTTGTTGTCCCATCATATTCTCCTCTCCTCTAGATTTTCATTGATCCCTCTCAAACCTGATTTCGTTGCTTGTAGCTCCAAATATGGCTTCTTGAAGTTATATGGCTTCCTCAAATTGGTATGGCCATTTTTTCCCCCAAATTCGTGGGTGTCTGTTTTCTGCATTTTTTGTCATCTTTTGTCACCTTCTTGACCTGAATACCTATACCACTATGTTTATCTATCCGAGACCTTTCCAACGAGGTATCACGGGCCTCATTCCGACACTTGTAGCAAAAGTTATGACCATTTGAAAATTGTCACTCAACAACCATTGATCAAGTCTGCAAGTGAATCTAGACCATTGATCTTCATCCTGAAAGAGAGATCCCACACGCTTGAGAGAGTTAAATGCTTGGTTGTTTAAAAGGTTCATCCCTTATGGATGGTGTGAATAGAACTTGTGCGTGCATGGGACCTGCGGCTTGTAGTATGATTTTTTCTAATTTTCCCTCTTTAAAATCAAGAAAATAATGAAAAATGAAAATATAATACAATGAAAAAAAAATAGAAAAAATATTATTTACAGAGTTAAAAATGAAATTTATCCCCGAGGATGAAACACGTGTTTTTAGCCATTAGACCAATCTATGTTTGTTATTTATTTCATTTACGAAAAATTAGTTAACCTACAAAAAAAAAATGAAATTAAAAAAAAATTGATAAATAAAAATAAATAAGGATGAATAAATAAATAAAACAAAAATAAAACAAAAAAACAAAAAAAAAATAATAATAACAACAATAATAATAACAACAACAATAAAATAATATCTCTCCCCTTCCCCCACGAGCTTGGACAAAGTGCAAATAATATAATACTTCCCAACTCCCTTTTCCTGGTCGAGATTTTTAGGAGCTCAAGAGCTTACACTCCACTCCACACTATTTTCTCGACCCGACGACTACATATCTTTTTGCCAATGATCTTGAAACTAATTTCACCGACGAGCTTATTTCATGAGCCCTTTTTTTTAAACAAGTATTAAATTAATATAAAAAGGGTGCACATATTTCAAAGCCAACATTAAAATAATGTTTATTGATTTATCCAATGTGTGATCGTCGGGAGTTGAGTCGTTGGGATTTTTTTGGGGGGGTTGGTAAATGAGCGTGGTTGATTTAGGTGAAATCATTGATGCTCCCTTAGCTCTTACTTCCCTTAAAAATAATATTATATTAACTCCCCCTTTTCCAGGTTTTTATCATAATATTTTATGAATTAACACTTACGCATATTATGATAATATTGCAAATTTTTATGTCATTGGGATAAAGTTTGACATATAGGGAGGTGATGGATAATATATACTATGGTAGGTTTTAGCATTAGCATATTTCCTTCACATATGTATATTTCTCACGTACACTTCAATATATACATTAATTAAACATGTTATAATATAACATAATTATAATATAAAAGAATATTTATATTATATTATATTATATTATATCACATTTACGTTTCAAAACCTTTATGAGGGGAGTTTCAAATATAAGCTAAAGTGTTTTCTAGAACTCCCTATAATATAGGGAATTCCTATAATTCCCTGTCTTATAGGGAGGCCTAGAAAATAGGGCCTCGAAGGTGAGTAAAAGGGAAAAAGTAAAAAGATTAAAAATATACACATATTGGGATATTTAAGTTAAAAAAAAAAGAAAAAAAAGTAATAAATGAAAAAAAAATGAAAATGAAGAATATGAAAATTTAAAATAAAAAATGAATATATGTACAAAAGCACACTACATCCTAGGTCTTAGTGTGAATTATTATTATTATTAATTTTTATCCATGTAAAAATAGATTAAATAATTTACAAAAATAAAAATAAAAATAAAGAAAATAAATATCCAAAATCAAAATCAAATATTTACACAAATATATACAAAATAAAGAAAAATAAATAAAATAAAATGATACAATATAATTACAAAAAGGGGAAATTTAGATATATTTAGGCAAGTGGAGGTCCCACGCCCCCTATATTCCACTATTTAAGGTTACTAGGATGTTAGCATGGCAGTTAGCGTGTCTTGAGGGGTGATATGTGGCAGCTTATGATTGCATAGGATTATAATGAATCGTTGGAAGATTATGAGAGGGAGAGTGATGTCATGATGACGTGGTCGGACAACATGGCAGTTGATGTGCTTAAAAGATGTTATGTGGAGACAGATGATTGGTCTATGTGACAAAAGAGGGCCCCATTTGAGCGAGGAGTAAGGATGGAAGGAGCGCCATCGACGAGGGATGGAAGAATTGTCGATGATGACCGATTGTCGACAACGAGGGAGGACATGTGTCAACACTTGGTAGGATAAGTCCCAGTGTTCTGTGATGACGTGTATATCCTCTTCAATCCACATATCAAACTAAGGATGGGTGCACGTGTCATGTGGGTGACAGGTCGTGGCAGTGCCATGTGTCTGAGGATGCCAGCGTGGCAATTGAGCAAGGTTGAGGGTGGTTAATTGTCGGCTAACTTGAGTTACCAAGGAGATATATATCGTTGATCCTCGGCTTCCGAGATCTACTGGATCTATTAGAGGAGGGTTTCATCGTCAGAGATGGAGCGAGGAGCACCCAAGTGCTAGGGAGAAGGAGGCCTCGATGATGAGAAAGCCCGACGATGTCGTCGTCGGGGAAGGCGATCGAAAGATATGGAGGACATGAAGCGGGTAGATCCCTATGACGATGAGGAAAAGTGATGGGTGTGATATCAACACCATGTAGGATGGCACAAGTGAGAGGGAACCACGTGGATGCCATGTGGCAGTGAGGTGGAAAGGTGACTGAAGACTTAGGAAACTTTGGGATGCCATAATGTTTGATCTGGAACTTGGATTTAAGCATTGTTATAGTCCTTGGAAAGCTCTCGATGGGAAGAATCCAACTAAGAGATTTGGTTAGAGGAAATAACAGAGGAAAATAGGAGAAAACCCAATAGGCCTTGGGACTAGATTTCGGGATAGAGGGAAGACCAAGTGAAGAATCTGGTAGAGATCAAACTGAAGCGGCTCAGGAACAACTCTGTAGTGAAGGTGGATCCAACAACCTTAGAAGCTTAGGATCTCAAGGAAAAAGGAAAAGGGGAAGCTCGGTAAGGATCAAAGTTAAGGTTCCAGAAAAGGATCAACAAATTTCCCCACAAGCCTCACAAGGGTGGAGCGACAATTCGACCAAAGTGGCTTTACAAACCTGATCCTACAAAATAAAGACTGAGATCAACCATGCAATCAAAAGAAGACTAGCCAATATAATAAACAATTTATTATGTGACTTTAAACCAACTTATAATAGAGTGTTAGGTTTATTCAACAATAACGTGGTGACTACAGATGGATGTCCTAAGACTATATATGCTAATTCAAAGCAGAAGAGTAGAATGTGTATGCAAAAGCATAAGTATGAAGTCAAGCAACAATCATGTCAAAAAAATGATGCAAAATTTGAATTAGTCAATCAACAAATAATTAACCATAACCTCGTCCAAGACATGCAATAGAACATCAGACCTTGTAGCCACATAGAATCATCAAACACTTTAGAATCGACGAATAGTCTGAAAACAAATGTCAACGAAAAATCGTGGGTCAATAAGCATCATGAAAACATTTGAAATCATATGATTGAGAGCAATAATCAACGCCCATAAAAAGTAATCATCTGATGAGATCAAACCCCCAACTCCCTCAAAGTAGGCTAAGACGTAACATTAGGCTCAAGCGGTAGAGGATTAGGCAATAGGATTGAAATTTTAGTAGGGGGGGCCTTTTTTTCGCTTGTAAAAGCAAAAGTAAAGGGGGGTTGTTGCGGCCACAACAAATTCTTTTAATTGTTGGTTCAAAAAATTGGTCGGAATGCAACTTGATTCCAACAGTGGAAGTTGTTCTTGTGTTGAATCTCTTGCCTCCTTATCCTACTCCCGATGACGCATAAGTTCTAGTCAATCATAGCGCAGAGTTGGCAGTTAAGTTTACTACTTCTCTAACTCTTTCTTCCAATAAAATTCTAAGTGGCTTGGAAGACATTTCCCTTGTTTCTCCTATTCTAGTTAAGCAGCCTAGAGGATGACCTCCCAAGTCCACTCGACAACATTTCCGCACCCCTTCTTTAGGGGATTCCTTAGTAGATCTTTTTGTTGATTTAGACATTGGGAAGTTGGGTGGGGTTGCCTCTATGGAGTCGAGTCTTACATCCTTGAACTCTATTTCTAGAAGTCAAAGTCATTATCTCCTTCATCATAAGAAAGGTCATCCCTTAGAGTCTGGCCTCTCTGGGGGGCTAGGATTGGATTTAGCCTTTGATGGAGAAGACGTCTCTGTCAATGGGAAGGCTTACTTCAAGAGAAAATAAGAACAAGCCATTAAAGAGATAAACCAGGGTTAACAAAAACTCGTTACCGGGGTCCTTCGAGCGAGACAGACCCCTCTAGTTTTTTCCCCATGGATATTATGTAAATAAATATACGAGGCCTTGGGGGACAAGAAAAATGATTGTCCCTCAAACATATTATCAAGCTTGATAAACTTGAGATTATTTTACAAGAAACAATGGTGAAAGAGGTTTCTTTGGTTCTCGATTTGAAAAAATTGTTGAAGGGGTGGGAATTTTTGGCCCATGATGCTGAGGGTTTATCTAGGGGGAGCATCACTAGTTTGCATGACAATGTTGTTTTGTCTAATGCATTCTCTTTTTCTTGAGGTTTATTTACTGAAGTCTTTTGCAAAATCCTGGGCTTCTCCTTGTCCATCCTTAACATCTAATATCCATATGAAGGGATGCAACATTTATGGAAAAGAATAACTTCCTTACAATGTATAAAGTCTGAATGCATAGTAATTGGTGGGGACCTAATTTTGACTACCAATTGTAGAGAAATATAGGGGGACAATGTCAGGCTTGACAAACTTGCAAATTTCTTCAAACATCAATTTGACTCATCTGATTGGATAAACATTGCACTTGTTAAAATCTGACCTACCTGGGTCAACAATAGGCACAACCCTGAAGCAGTTGCAAAATGATTAGATCTCTTTTTGGTACATCACACTCTTTTGCAGAAGGTGCAGAAATTTAGGACTTGTATTGTCTCTTCTAGATTGTTCGATCATTTTTCCATTTGGATTGAGATTGATAATGGGAAAACTAAACCGGGTTCTCCCTTCAAATATAACCCAGACTAGTTTTTTGAGGAGGAGTTTCATTCCATGGTTAAGGAGTCTCGATGTAAATTCTTCTGTAACATGGATAAATCTACATGTGAACAATTCAAAAACTCTCTAAAATCTATGAAGGTGAAAGTCATTCCATGAGCAGGGGATCGGTTTAGGAATATAAATGCCAAGATTGTTGAGGTGGAGAAGTCAATTGAAGATTTGATCAAGTACAATTATAATGGCACTGTTTGTATCGAGGGTTTGGATGAACTCAAGCATCTGGAGTATTTAAGATCCAAATTAGTTTTGGAGATGGAAGTGGAATTGAGCATGAAGAGTTGTGCTACATGGTTGGAATCGGGGGACCAAAACACAAAGTTCTTCCAAAATTATGCAAATCATCAACATAACATCAACACTTTATGGGAGATGCCCAACCTAGAAGGCGTTGAGGTTAGGGGTTCTAAGGCCTTGGCCGAGCTAGGGACATGTTGATCCTTTTTTCATGTCTCAACCTTGTGTTTCATGTCAAGTTTTACCATGCGAAAAAGCTTCACTTTCATCTTAATCCATCATCCTTTGCTTGTCACATATGTTCTATATCTCCACATCACTTCATGGAAAAATCATATGTTTTTAATACTTAGTCGTTTTTATGATTTATACCATGCAGAGAAGCCTTGCATCAAGTTCATACTTTGTGTTCCACATCAATACCATTTCTTCGCATTCCACATTGGTACTTCACTTTTCCTCACATGAGCTGACACTAAGTCTATTTTCAATTGTTGTTCTATGCGGAGAACCCGACAAACAAACTTTTCTCTACATTTAACTCTTTCTGCATGACTCTTCTCCTGTATACATTAGTATCCCAATACTTAGTCAATTCTTGAATCAGGTCTCATGGAGAGAAACCAACATGTTACCACTTCTTCGTGACACTTCCCCTCTGCATTGATGTTTCTATACAACACCTTTTCCCTGTAGTACTTTTCTCCCACATTACCTTTCCTCCCCCTTTCCACCGCATAACCTATACTTAGTTAATTTTGAGTTTCGTCTCATGCGAAGAACTTGACATATAACTCATTTCTCTGCATGACTTTATTTATGCATCATGCCTTTCGCATAACTCATTTCTCTACATGGCTTAATCCTCTGCAATACTTGTTTCTTTGCCTTCCTACTGAACCAAATTTCCCATACTTAGTGTATTTCTCGCTAGGAAGACAATTCACAAACTTCATTCTTGAGGTAATTTATGGTGCACTTATTATGTCCCAATTCAAAAGGAAAAGATGATTGTCCAAAGTAAACAAGGTTTAATTGTTGCAGTTTCCAAAAGATAATTTGCTTCTAAAGGATAATTACTATTAATAGTTCGCATGCATTCTCAAGGAAATTTTATATAGTGAAAGGACGTATCATTAAGAACTATTAATGATCTTTTTTCTTAGCAGTTGTTAGCGCTAGAAGTTGTTCCTAGACTGCTTTAGGAACAAGCCTAGCACATCTTGTTTCAAATGCTCAATAGTGGTTAATGTTTGCAGGTGGAAGGGTCACACTCTTGATCTCAATATGGTTTAAGTTTTGAGCTATTGAGATCACTTGCCTATGTGCATCGAGTCTGTGTAGCGAGTCAAGCAAACAAAACTCTGTGGCTAGTGATCTAGATCTAGATGGTTAGGTTCAGAAGAAGAAAGACACACAAAACTGATAGTCCCACTAAATATCAACTTGGTCTTTAATGATCATATGCAATAGAAGAACAAATCTTAACTTAGAAATCCTTTCTAAATTAGATTTATGTGTTTAAGCATCATTTTGGTAAGGATTACATCAAATCTTTTGAGACAACCTTTTCAGCGCAATAGACACAGTCATATACCATATAACAATGTAAAAATGCTCAAGAAAGAATAATGAAGATGGAACACACGAATGAAGGCACACACTAACAAAGGATTTAATTCTCTGCTATAGTTTTTACATAAATCAAATGAGCTCAAGAACTCTAAAAGATTTGCAATTAAAACCACAGAGTCGAAAAAATAGTCCTCTGGACTCTATTTCCTCCCCTTTTAAATGTAATTTTACATGATATTTATAGATCTACGAGGTAAAAACTATATCCTCCAAGTTTGGATCTAATCTACTCAAAATAGACATAGATGACACCTCCTAGGGTCGAATTTTCACTTAGTCAAACACACAAGATTACAAAAAATATGGAAAATCAGTCCCATACTTAAAATCTAGGGTTTGAAATTTAGAGCACTAAATACATTCAAATCAGATCAAATATTTGAGAATGTTTAGAAAAAATATCCTCCTTGAACATCCATGTGTCCTCTTGACTTGACACCTCCTCTTGGCACGTGTGGAATCGACCTAAGGGCTAACTGTCCCATCTCACAACATATGGCGAATTTATGAAAAAATGAGTTGTAAATATCTACTTGTATCTCCCAAACCATGACACCTGTGTAAAAAATGAGGGAGGTTTTTGTATATGAGTTTGTGCTTGAGAAAAGCCTCTTTATGTTTTTCAAAATACCTCTCGATCTCCTCATAATATGTGCCCAAATATGATGAGTAAAACAGGAAAATTCATGTATTTTCAAATCTGAAAAATGAGTTGTAAAGCTCTACTTGTATCTCCCAAACCATGATACGTGTGTGAAAACTGAGTGAGGCTTTTACATATGAGCTCGTGTTTAAGGAAATCCTCTTTTGGTTTTCACAAATTCCTCTCCATTTGGTCAGAGACTGAGTTTGAACTTGACTGCAAAAACAGTCATTTCGAGAAAATCCCATGTTTTATGTTTTCTCCTTTTTCATACAAGACTGCTCCAAAGCTTTTTTCTAAAGATAAAAAAAAGGTGTATTATGTGTATTTTAGGGTGTGGAATAGTGTCATTATCATGTTTCACCATCATCCATCACAAAAAACTCAACATCATGTCATTTGTTGAAAAACAGACTACTACATGAGTTCTTGTAGTGCCTGCATATTTCATGTGTGGAGAGCTGTGAGAACTTTATGTAATGCCCTAAAAAAATTGTCTTTTGACATTTTTCAATGGAATTGACTTGAAAAAACAGTTTTCAAACTCTGGTAATTATGAGACGGTCATTATAAACATGTGCATAACTCCTCATATCCCCTCTTACAAGACTAAATATCTCTCATTCCTAACAACATAACATTATTTTCATCCCCATGATAAATATTTTGAACCTTTAATAAAATATGATGAGGATTTATAACCTATACAAAAAAATTGTAATGAATAAATTAAGGGATGAGAGATAAAACTTTGTAGAACATAAGATGTGATAACATAGGCTCCATGGGGGATGGATTTCTCCCTGTGAAACTCCAAGAACTTCGACAGACCTGTGCCTTAGATCCATTGGGCTTTCTGTCATCTTTATTTTGTAGACGGTAATTGTTCAGCTTTTGAAGTCTAGCGAAAATTTACTCAAAGCACATCAACCTGAAAACTTAAAACTGAACTCTGAAAAATAGAAAGAAAAGTTGCAGTAGTGCTCCATTGGGCTATGGAGTCATTCACCTCTTTCCAAACTTCTGCAACTGTCCACTACCATACCTCCAACTCTGCAACTTATCCAAGCAAACTGAAAGAACTACAAAAACCAAACATACTGATGCAATCCAAATGCTTGGGAAGAGAGCTTATTATCTACACTATCCTACTCTAACCAGCTCTCCAATTTTCTCAAGTGAAGTCATGCTTCCAGTGTAGCCAAGTAAGTATCTGATTGGTGAATATAATTTTTTGCAAACAACTCTTCAAGTAAACCCATAAAAGTGGCAACAAATGCAACAAAAAATCGATGAGCAGTTGAAACTTATAGTTGCAACCTATTGGCTTGGAGAAATCTCCAATACCAAAAACTTCCAAACAAAAAGACTCCATGTATATGGATATAAGATCATGAATGATATAACATAAATCTAGTTGAATAAGAGGACTAAGCTGCTCCTTCATAGTTTTTGGTGATACAAAAATCTTCCCTCTTTCATCTACTTGTTGGTTGTCTTCCTGCAGTGAAAGCTCTTGACCAAAATTCAAGAACATATAATCTTGGATGTTATCATAAACAAAAAAGTGATGTTGATTTGTAGTATGAATGGACAGGCGTTTAGGAGCAGCCACTTCCTTTTTTACAAAATGATCATGTGACATTTTAATAGTAGGATTAAAAAGATTCCTACTATGATCAGCTAAAAACTTTCCACAAGGCAAATTGTCATCTGCAAAATAACCTTCATGATCATCCTTATAAACAAAATCCGCTTCATGCTCATGATTAGGGAAAGATTCAACTGGATAAGTAAATTCATCTTGTTGATGTAATTTATGAACACGTACATCTACATTCTCAATGGTATACAAATCAGATTTAATATTTTCAAGATCTAAAAAGGAGTTAAAATATGAAAATGATGCATCAGCATGCTGAAACAGTTGCAAGCTTAGAGTCGATACTTGTTGTCCATATTCTTCCTTCAATTTAAGTGTGTGCAAGTCTTTAACCAAGATTTGATCTGAGATCTTTCCACGATCGAAGGTTGTTTTGAATATCTTCTACATCTATAGACATCTGCTCTAAAGATGAAGACTTTCTCTCTCCGAGGAATAAAACCAAAACAGGATGATGATGAGCTGCAATATAAAACAGCTTGGCAACAACTTCAAATGGTTGAATGCAATCAAGCATGCTAAGATACAAGTTGTGGAATCTCTAGTTGAACTGGTGGACAATCTCATTTCTTCTCTTATCTAGAGCATAAAACTCAGATATATATTGATCAATAGATTTATTTTCACCCCAATATCTTAGGAATACATGATGAAAATCAGTCCATGAACAAATAGAACAAGCCTTAATATTTCTAAACCACAAAGCATCATCCCCGACCAAGGATTTGGAAAATAACATTAAGATAACATCCTCATGCATGATTTTGAAATTATCAACGAAATCCTCAAAAGCTTCCATGTGCTTTTTAGCTGCAATATGATCATCTCCTTTGAACATAAGAAGGTATTCAAAAAACATGGGAGGGAAAGCATTTAGGATAGGAGGCAACTTGAGAGGTTTAGAATTTTCTCTGATTCTTAATTGAGCTTTAGTAGGCTGAACACAAAGGTCAACTAGTTGATTGTAAGGTTCAACAAGGACCTCATAAGGTATATCAACTTTGTAATCCACAAGTTTAAAATATGAGTCAACTTCAGAAGAAATTGAAACATAGGCCTCAACTTTATCAATAGGCTCATGTGATGGGATTAAATCAAGGTCAATAGTGCATGAAGAGGACAAATCTCCATTACTCAGTGAAGAATATGCATTTGTAGGATTACAATTATCTGAATAAACAAAACATAGGATGATCCTTTTTACATGCAAGGGGAAAGACATGAATGAGCTGATAAAGAAGAACAAAATTTCATGGAGAAAGCTAATGAGTTGATACTTGGTTTTTTCCTTCTGTGCTTTCATTTTTTTGTTAGCAGGATTTTTCCTCCAGTTGAGTCTTAGATTGTGGAGTCACTAGGTGAAAGATTATTGTAGTATGTACGTGTTTGTCTTCAGTTCACCATCTAAACCTAGATCTAATCAATGTCATTCTCCCAGGGAATATTTTCAACTTCATCCCCGACAACGACGCCAAAAGATGTTAGCGCTAGAAGTTGTTCCTAGACCGCCTTAGGAAAAAGCCTACAACATCTTGTTTCAAATGCTCAATAATGGTCAAGGTTTGCATGTGGAAGGGTCACACTCTTGATCTCAATATGGTTTAAGGTTTGAGCTATTGAGATCACTTTCCTATGTGCAACAAGTCAGGCATACAAAACTTCGTGGCTAGTGTTATAGATTTAGATGGTTAGGTTCAGAAGAAGAAATATACACAAAATTGATAATCCCACTAAAGATTAACCTCGTCTTTAATGATCATATGCAATAGAAGAACAAATCTTAACCTAGAAATCCTTCCTAAATTAGATTTATATGTTTAAGCACCATTATGGTAAAGATTACATCAAATCCTTTGAGACAAACTTTTCAGCACAATAGACAGAGTCATATACCATATAACAATGTAGAAATTCTCAAGAAAGAATAATGAAGATGGAACACATGAATGGAGGCACACACTAACCAAGGATTTTATTATATGCTGAAGTTTTTATATAAATCAAATGAGCTCAAGAACTCTGAAAGATTTGCAATTAAAACTAGAGAGTACAAAAAATAGTCCTCTCGACTCAATTTCCCCCCCTTTTACATATGATTTTACATGAGATTTATAGACATACGAGATAATAACTAGATCCTTCAAGTCTGGATCTAATCTACTCAAAATAGACATAGATGACACCTCCTAGGGTCGAATTTGCACTTAGTCAAATCAACAAAATTACAAAAAATATGGAAAATCAGTCCCATACCTAAAATCTAGGGTTTGAAATTTAGAGCATTAAATACATTCAGATCGGATCAAATATTTGAGCATGTTTACAAAAAATATCCTCCTTTAAAATCTGTGTGTCCTCTTGACTTTACACCTCCTGTTGACATGTGTGGAATCAAATTAAGGGCTAACTGTCCCATTTCGTAGCATATGGCAAATTTTTGAAAAATGAGTTGTAAATATCTGTTTGTATCTCCCCAAAAATGACACATGTGTAAAATATGAGTGAGGTTTTTGTATATGAGATTGTGCTTCAGAAAACCCTCTTTTTTTTTTTCAAAATACCTCTCCATCTCCTCGTAATTTGTGCCCAAAGATGATGTTTAAAACAGGAAAATTCATGTATTTTCAAATCTGAAAAATGAGTTGTAAAGCTCTGTTTGTATCTCCCAAACCATGATACATGTGTGAAAAATGAGGGAGGTTTTTGTATATGAGCTCATTTTTAAGGAAATTTTCTTTTGGTTTTCACAAATTCCTCTCCATTTGGTCAGAGACTGAGTTTGAACTTGACTGCAAAAACAATCATTTCCAGAAAATCTCTTGTTTTTTGTTTTTTCATTTTTCATACAAGATTGCTCCAAAACTCTTTTCTAAAGATAAAACAAAAGGTGTATTATGTGTATTTTAGGGTGTGGAATAGTGTCATTATCACAGTTCACCATCAACCATCACAAAAAACTCAGCATTGTGTCATTTATAGAAAAACAGGATGCTACAGGTGTTCTTGTAGCGCCTGCATATTTCTTGTGTGGAGAGCTGAGCGAACTTCCTGTAGCACCCTGAAAAAAGTTGACTTTTGACATTTTTGGATGGAATTGATTTGAAAAAATAGTTTTCAAACTCTGGTAATTATGAGACAGTCATTATAAACATGATCATAACTCCTCCTATCCCTCTTACAAGACTAAATATCTCTCATTCCTAACAACATAACATTATTTGACCCCCATGATAAAGATTTTGAACCTTTAAAAAAATATGACGAGGATTTATAACCTATACAAAAAAATTGTAATGAAGAAAGTGTTGTTCCTCAGTCTGTACTTAAAGCTTAGAAGTACAACGTCAAGGCATCCGAAAGTGGGTAAAAGATGGAGAAGGGAGAAACGTCAACCTTCGGCGAAGGAAACTAGGGAAGATTTCTACGTTGGCGTTGTCTAGCTTCCAACTGTTCCTGGATAGTTATATATTGTTCAATGGCTGCCCATGAATGTTCCAGTTCGACCCGGTTAGTAGTCGTTTTAAGAATTGTTTCAAAGAGGTTTAAGGCAATGTGCATTTGGTTCGATAGTCCAGGTTCGATGTTAGGCTGTGTTGGTACAGGGACAGTCATGGAGGAACAGTAAAAGTGGAAAAAACTTCAGAGAGGGATTAAGTGTTGTCTCAATTTGGTCGTATGAAAGAGAATTTACGGTTTCAGAAATAAAATATGGATGCAAATCAAAGGCTCATTCCCGTAACTGTATTATATTTTAATAAAAGGTATGAGGTGGGAGAAAACATTTCGCTGTCTATAGTGTAAGGCTCCTGTCAAAGGGAAATCTCACGTATAAACAGAAGAGGAAAATTGTAAGGAAATAACCGATGTAGCAGAGAATATGTGAAGAATTCCAAAAATGCAGACTGGTCTTACACCCGCTGATAGCTGGTACAGAGGAAAAACAGTAAACAATTACAGAAAACCAAAATTCATTCGCTATAGTAGTGGTCGTACTAAAGTATAACGAAGCACATCAATTAAGAATATGAAATGA
>JZKD02S1672718.1:1227253-1237670 GCA_000966675.3 Picea glauca
TTTTTTTTGAATCTGGCGACTGTTACGTCATGTAATGCTTTAGATACCGCCCGTTGACAGGGGCGCTGAGGACTTCTCCGTCTATATTTTCTAGTAGGAAAGAATTTTTTCCTTCTGGAGCCGAGACCTTGAATGGTCCATACCAGAGGTGGTCGAATTTACTATGCTTTGCGTCTTCTTCCTTTCTCGCATCCCATCTTAGCACTAAATCGCCTGGGATGAATTCCCTGTCCTTTGCCTTGCGGTCGAACAATGCTTTCATATCATCTTGGTACTTCTGCATGTTTTCATCAACTTCAACTCTATGCTGTTGAACCTCAATCAACTGATTAATTCTCCTGGTTTAAAACATCAGACTGGCTTTCTAGCTCAGAGACACCCATCGCTTTGGTAATTTGCTTTCGATAGACGGGTTTTTTTTGCTAATTCTACCAAAGGGATTGGTATCTTAATTTATTTATCTCATATTCAAAATTGAAAGTTCCGCTCACCCTGTCTGTTTCTTTAGTTGAGACTTATGAATCCTTCCTTTCCGACTTCTTTGTTTAGACCGCTTTATCACTCATGGTCCGGGTTGAAGACGTAACATTATTTACTGGTTCGGTTCCTTGTGCTTGGGTTTCAGCTTTTTCCACTTCGGACTCTTGTGTGCTTACCGTTTTCGTTTTGTTGTTGGGTAATAAGGTCTCTTCTGAAGGTGGCTCATAAGCTTGACCTCTTTGAAGGATTTTCTTGGGTTGAGTAGTTGAGGTGGGCTTACTCTTAGATTTTAAGTTGTACTTTGTTTGAAACTCAGCCATTATCATCTCAGTTTCTGGTTGAGATTCACAAAGATCAGTGTGATCACCTTCTTCACCCTTATTCGACGGTTGTTGCATGTTTAGAGATTTTTCGTATTCTTCTCGAGTCAGATATGGTTGAGTGCAGTCATCACCGAAGTTCGTGACATCATTATCCGAATCTCCGAAGTCTTGAAAATCGTTTGCTCCTATAAAATTTTCATTCTTTAAGGGAGCTTTTATTTTTTGATCCTCATTTTTTATTTGTCTTTGTTGGTTCGGGGGGTTGGGATTCCTCTTGAAATCCTTTTTGGGGAAAGAGTCAGCTTTATCCTGTTCGAGTTCCGTTCTAGATATTTTATTTTCCAGTTCTTTGATCACCCTGGCCATATCGTCCACCCTATCGTCTGTGGATCTATTTGACCCTGAAGGACCTTCTTGTTCTCTAAAGCGTTTGGCCTCTCGGTTTCCAGTTTCTAATTTAGCTTTAATCTTACCCGAGGCCATCATATTAGACTCTATCTCTACTGCATCGTCCTGCATTCGGTTTAAGGTGGCTCCCCTTTTCTCTCGCAAAAGGAGTGCGAAATCCGGTTCAAAAGCTCCAACGAAAGTTACTTTGGCCGCAGGTTGGGACGGTTTAACCTCGGTTGGGATTTTATTGTACAGTTTGTTGAATCTCTGAATAAATTCCATGACTGTTTCTGAGTTCTTTTTCCTTAAAGACCCAAATTCGGTTAAATAATGCAGATGGTCTTTTCTCTCACCCCATTGTCTGAGGAAAGCATCTTCCAAAGCGTCATAAAACAAGATAGAAGCTGCAGGTAGGCTTCGAAACCAAGTTCTGACCTGACCTTCGAAGTTTTGGACAAGGAGCCTCAAATATACATCCTCATGTTCGATACCTAGAATGTCAACGAATTGATCGAAGAAATTAATATGTTCTGCCGCGGTTAGATCCCCTTCCCCGGTGAATTTTGGTAGATTTTTTATGTAATTTTCAGGAAGGTCATGTAGAGGGATGGGCAATACTAAGGGAGCATATCTGGCTGCAACTTTAGCAAAAACTCTGGGAGGGGGAGCAGGCCCTTGGCCTCCATCTCCTCCTAGAGGGGCTCCTCCCCCTCCTCCTCCGATAAACCCTCCACCTCCTCCTACAAACCCTCCACCTCCTCCTCCGGCAGCTGCCATTCTTATTTGTGGAAAGTTATAAAGGGGGTTTTGGAAAATTAGAAGTGACTCTTTGTTTTCTTCGCGAAGAGGGAAATCTGATGAGGAAAGATAAGGAACACGAGGACTCGGTTCCTCGAATTTGAAAGAGATGAAATCGGGAAAACCGACGGGTGTGGAAACCGAGTGTGTAACACACTCTTCAGAATTTGGAGAAGTTGGGAAATTCAACTGAAGAAAAGATGGTATGTCAAAAGCCGACGAACTTTCGATAGGGTCCTTTCCTTTGTGTACTAATGGGACTGTCGCATGAATAGCACTCCTAATTTCAGAGCAATTTGGCGTTGAAACTTTAGTATCAAAGAGAGGAATGAGCGAAGTTGAAGGTTCAAAAGAAATTTTAGTCTTCAGCGATGGGGTTTTAAGCTTGTAAACTACAGCGGTTGGCTTGAGAGAGCCTCTCACTTTTAAAATCTTTTCGGGATCGGTAACGGGCGTAATCTGCTTACCATCCGGGTTTTGTCTGGTATTCCTTCTACCGGATGCTAGTTTATTATTTGTGGAGTCGCCAAGTGAAAGATTTAGAAAGCCTTAAAAGGTGTGTACTCTTTGTTCACTATCAAAGGGTAACACTTTCAATGAAAAACAAATGTCATTTTCCCAGGGAAAAGATTTCGTAACTTCGTTCCCCGGCAACGACGCCAGAAAGATGTTGTTTCTGAGTCTGTACTTAAGGCTTAGAAGTACAGTGTCAAGGCATCCGAAAGTGGGTAAAAGATGGAGAAGGGAGAAATGTCAACCTTTGGCGAAGGAAACTAGGGAATATTTCTACGTTGGCGTTGTCTAGCTTCCAACTATTCCCGGATAGTTATATCTTATTCAATGGCTGCCCATGAACGTTCCAGTTCGACTCGGTTAGTAGCCATTTTAAGAATTGTGTCAAAGAGGTTTAAGGCAATGTGTGTTTGGTTCGATAGTCTGGGTTCGATGTTAGGCTGTGTTGGTACAGGGACAATCATGGAGGAACAGTAAAAGTGGAAAAAACTTTAGAGAGGGATTAAGTGTTGTCTCAATTTGGTCGTATAAAAGAGAATTTACGGTTTCAGAAATAAAATATGGATGCAAATCAAAGGCTCGTTCCCGTAACTGTATTATATTTTAATAAAAGGGATGAGGTGGGAGAAAACATTTAGCTGTCTATAGTGTAAGGCTCATGTCTAAGGGAAATCTCGCGTATAAACAGAAGAGGAAAATTGTAAGGAAATAACCGATGTAGCAGAGAATATGTGAAGAATTCCGAAAATGCAGACTGGTCTTACACCCGCTGATAGTTGGTACAGAGGAAAAACAGTAAACAATTACAGAAAACCAAAATTCATTCGCTATAGTAGTGGTCGTACCAAAGTATAACGAAGCACATCAATTAAGAATATGAAATGAAATGAAATGTGAGATACAAGGAAGAAAACTTGTAACACAGTTGTGACGGAATTGAAAATCTTCAGATCTGCTTGTATTAACTCTCAAATGTAAAAAACTCTGTTACAAACGACACAAAAAGGTACAACCCTGTTTATTTCTTTCTGTGATATATTTATACAATTTTACAAATAAGGTAGAATCTCAATAGTCACAAAATTTCGGTTATGACAAGGAGGAGTGCAATCGCTCCATTTCTCCTACTCTGTCCTCACTTGGTGCAAGATGTTTGTCATTGCGCAAGCTCGGTACAAGCGATACATCTTTCCACCGGCTGAGATATTAGCCGCGATGGTTCTGCTTGACAGCTGGCTTCGAAAAAGTAACATTCTCGGGCTAACTGCTGCAGCCTGTCCTCCATATGTCCATCGATGATGTCGATGGCGCATAATTGCGCGCTGGGTTTGATCATGCATTTATCCACTTGGACTATGTCCACCATAGTCATTTGAGAGATATCGGCCGAATCTCTTTCTTCTTTATCCTTCAGATCAAGCGAGATATTTTCCACATTTATTTGCATTAGCGTCTCGCCATCGCACCCGCTGTCAATGCCCAACAACTCGTCGTCTATAGAATTAAAGGCCTCCTCCAAGGAGTTGGTTATCTTTTGGGATTTCTGCTTGCCTTCGGCGATGTTATGCTCCCTTTCCTTTAACATAATGTTTCCTCTGGTTTGCTCTGAAATGGTGAGCCTGAGAGTACCTGCCGAAACCCTGTTGTTTGTGGCTATCAACGCCTCCTAGAAGGCGACCCGAGCCGCTCCGACATCCCTTTCTCTGGCAGATAAGTTCTTGGAAACCTGATATACCAACAGACAGTTATCCCGGATCGCTTCTACCTTGGAGAGCAAATTTCGCTGCGCCGCAGAGACTCTGCTCCGAATCTCGATCGCCTGGGATTTGAACATCCCGATGTTTATCATTCTGCTCTCGGCGGTCTCCACCCTGGCCCGCAGCTGTTCGATCAAATCCCTTTGTTGGCTTGCTTGCATCTGACCATCCCAGACCACCAGCTGTGCTTTCTCAAGCTTAGTTTTGAGCATCTCTATTTCATTTTTATCGGCCAATCTGGCCTGCTCTATTCCCACGCTCGCCTGATCTTTATCATTCTCTGTTGTTGTGGCCAGTCTGGCTTCAAGGGTCCTAATTAGGCAATTTTTTCTTTTAAGTTGGTTCTTTAAGAGCCCGACTGAGAATTGATTCGCCGAGGCATACGCTCCTAGTGTCCTTGCTATTTCAGTGGTGAATTTCTCATTCTTTTTATCCTTTCCCTTGGTCATAAATTTATACTTCTTGGCAGTCGACTCTCCTTCCTGGTATAATTCCCTTTTTACTAGTGCTTTTCTCTTTTTATCGAAGAAAAAATCGTTGGGAGGGAGTTCTTCTACTCTTGTGGGCCTTAGCTCTCCGTTGAAAATCCATCCTGCATCGATATTTCCCTGTGTCGACTACAAGGGGGTAACTTATGTGATGGGTTCTCCGATCTGCTTCGTATATTTTCCTGGAGTATCGACTGGAATTTGCTTCTTCGGCTATTCTGGAGTCTTTATCTCTGTCTCCGTATTCTTCGTTTGTTCCCCCTCGTCCTGGTGTTTTCCTTGGTCAGGAGTTGCATCTTTAGAACCTTTGGCATCCTTCTGTTTTGTCTCCGAAATACCTGGACCCTCACCTCGCAACACAACGGGAATATAGCTACGTCGGTGTTCCTGGAACTTCAATACATCGGCTCTTTCCTCGGGTGCCAAGGATTGAATCCAGGCTAGAATTTCTTCATAGGATCTCGCTCCTTAGAAAATGTCATCCGAGGGTGAATTATCATGCTCAAATCTCTTGAGCCCGCAATTAGCCAAATGATTGCTCACGACCCTCCGTGGATCGTGCTTTTTGTATTCGATGGAGACCAAATTTAGGTCTTCCAGGGCTTCCGCCTCGGCTTTGACATGCCCGAAATATAATAAAGAATAAGAATTCAAACGAACAGGAAATGACGGCCATACCTTTTTCGAGTACCCTTTAAGTTCTTTGCTCACACCGCCAATTACCGTTTGCCAGGCAACCTCGCGACAAGCCAACTTGTCGGGAATGAAAAATGGCAGCGCATGTGGGGGAACAGAAGCCCCAAAGACTCTGAAGTAGGAAAATTCAGCTTCTACATACCAGTCCGTGATGCTGCTGAGATTTGTTACTATGCTGTCCGAGATCCGGGGTGGCGGGTGACCAAAAATGATGACATGCAGGGGCACCATCACCCAGTTAAAAATTTCATATGCAAAATTTTTTGCTTTGTTTTCCCATAATTTTGCGTGATATACATGTATGGGTTCATCTTCGGTCGGAGTCCAACTCCAGTTCATTAATGGAAATTGTGTCATAGAACAAATTGCGTCCATAATGTACGCGAACATGAAGAATGACGACGCCTTCCCATTCTCCTTCTACTCCCGATACTCTGTGACCCGATTGGTCAGGCTATTCGAAAGCATCTTTGCCCAGTTAAAGGAATAGCCTTCGGCGACCCGAAACATTAGAGGCACCCACACAAGGAAAAAATGCGATGTGTCCTCTTTCCCATATAACCGACATGTCATCATGGCCACATATCTGTACTGCGGTTCTAACGAAGTGATTGACTATATGCCGTGGGTATCAGCTCTGAACTTCGCGGTGTTTGAAACCCAATCCTTTATCAAACTCGACATGGTTTTATCATACTGTTCGCATTCCTTCTCCTTGAATTCTTCCAAGAACTCAGCGCCATATGTGTGGTCGGACGTCGCGGGCAGCTTATACATGGTTTGCAGATGCTTCGGCTTGAATGTCCCGATGGCGAGTCTTTGCTCGTTCATGATAGTCCTGGTCGGTATGTCCACATGGTCCAATGCCCATCGGACCATGTCACAATATGGAAGCAACCGCGGTCTGGCTGCTACTCTGTGCATTCCAGATTGGACGACTATTTTGTACTTGGTGGTTAAATCATCTCTTTCATTGTCGTCGGAGTCGTCAGAATAATCCACCAATTCTGCTTGCAGAATATCTGAAACATATGACCAATTCGGGACTGAGTTGATACTTCGGGGCGAAGTATCAGAGACATTGTTTGAGCCTTGTCCTGAAACCTCAACATTTGCTTTTGCTGCTTTTCGCGGAGCCATGGCTGAAGCTTGCGTTTTAGCTCTTCTGCGATAGAACTGTGTATACATACAGAAGTCAGTTTACTCAGAGGTGGTGAGCTCTGCGTGCTATGAAAATGCATTTGTTATAATGAAATACAACTCTGATATATACTCAAAAAACTCGGTACCTTTCAGAACAAGTCTGTCAAATCACATTTGGAAATAAATTCTGTCATAAAAATCCGATATTATACATCAATATACCCTATTTCCTCATCAATGTCATAAATTTTGATGGTTTTAAACTCTCACTTGGCGCATGGAGGAAAAGGCTACCTCGTAAATTGTGCAGACATCAAAGCGTGGGATATTCATTTATTTAGCTTAATTAATTCGGTTTTACCGCTGTTAACAGTGTTTCGGTACATGCTATATCGAGGATTTTCCTTTAACATTTTGAGTCTCTAACACCCGAGACTGCGAAGATCGATTTTGGTTAATTAAAGGTAATCGCGATTTGGGGCTTGATTAATTTTATAATTATTATATTCGCCATATCGCGACTCGGGGCTTCGAAGATAAGTTTCTGGGAGATTTACATGCCGAGCTGCGAAACCGCGAGATCGCGATAACATGACTTAATTAAAAGGGAAGATAATCTTGGATTAAGAAATTAATTAATCACGTTATAACTGCATCATGACTTCATGAGTCGGGGTTTAGACGGTCAAATTTCCAAAAAGGATAACGCCGAGTGACGAAATGCCGAGAGAATATTTTACCACGGTTTAGATTTTACCCTTAACCTTGACATGAGTTAGTCAAATAAGGAACTCGTGTTCTCGGCTATCGGGGTTATGAAAATAAATTTTTGGGTTTGGCGATCGCCGAGGCGCGAAACTCCGACGACGTTTAAACATGAGTTGGGGAAAACTTTACCCTCGTTACTATTTTGAGTGAAAAGTTAAAACGACTTCGTTGTTTCGTGACTCGGGACGTGTGAACTGCATGAGTTATAGTATCCGATCTACGAGATCCCGAAGTAGAACGAAAGAGGAAACATTTTACGACAGGTAGGACTTGTTTGAATTGTGGAATAATCATCGCTGCTCACGTGATCAAGCTTCAGAGATCGTCGATATCTCAGAGGGAAAAATGAAAACCACTTTTAGATTTCAAGCATTAAGAATGAAACTTGTGAAGGGATAGAAAAACAGGGGCAGCTCCAACATATGCTCCAACTAGGGATCCCGCCTTCCTGCGAGGCGGGAAGAACAGTAGACCACGTGCCAATATTTGGTAAATGGAGTCAAAATCTCAATCAAGCGAAAAGGTTCCCGAGAAGAGGATATGAAAGGGGGAAAAAGACTTCGTTCTTCACCTCGAAAAGCTTTTACAAAATCAGATATTCTTTTTAAACATAGTTGTAGTCCCTTTCACAATTTTCCCTTTCCCGCTACTAAATTCAGGTGTGTTTTAAGACAATCGAAACAATCCTAGGAGACCCAACAGATCTTGTGGTTATGAGCTTGCACTAAAAGAATGAGATTATATGTTTTTAATTGGAGAGTCCCGTTTGAATTTTGGATGTGGATCAGGTTTTAAAAAGAATTTGTTACCAGAGTAGAGTGATATTCATGTATAACAGCCTTACAGATATCTCAGACATTGCTTCACTTCCATCAAGCCTGTTCAGTACCCCGGTGAAGTTATCTGGCCCCTTTTTACTGAATTTCCTTTCACCAATTCGAAATATATTTATGCTTTTAAATGCTGAGATGAGGGCAATCATTTCTGAATTTCCTTTGATCGTCTCTTGGACTAGGTGGGGGCAATCATTTCTGAATTTCCTTTCACCACCTGTCTTATAATTTACTTTTTAGAGCACGAAGATGGGGGCAATCAGTTTGTATCAGGGCTGATATCTGTGTAATATTTTGCATTACAGGTCTGCCAACTTACTTTGATTACTCGGTACCAACCTTCCCTTGACCTTCACAACATCTTCGTTCTTAGGGAGAAAAAGGAAAATAACTTTTTAAGGGCATTCCATTTGAGCAAGCTTCACTCCTCCGATGCCGTTGAAAAACCTAGGAAAGTCAGCATCACTCTAAACGTTTCTTCGCTCAGCAGGGGATCAAGTAGTTGTGAAGACCCGCTTTCTTTCCACAATCTGTTTTGAAACTCACGAGGTTGAAATGATTTTTTTTTATCCCTTCGTATATGGAAAGGAAAGATGGTGACTTGTTAAAAGTCAAAAGTTAAACCCGAAGATAGAAAGGATGCCAAGTAGCAATTTACTGACTGAAAATACAGAGGTACAACAATTCAAGACTGACTCTTGTAGGTATTTTTCGGGATAATTTACTTTGACTGACTGCTTTTAGATTGGGAGAATCTTAAACTGTCTTAATTTCGTGATTTCGTGCTTTTAGATAAGTGATTTCGTGATTTCCCATTTTGGTATTTCACATTTCAGAACTTCGGGACTCCTGTGATGAAGAGTCTCGACTCTTGACTCCTCCAACTCTTGGTATCCAAAACTCCGAAATGGAGTCGGATCAACGGTCCACAATCTCCCTCTGATCAATGACTCAGATTAAGCCATGGTTTCGGTATTTTGACATTCGGTACTTCGTGATGTTGAAGTTTTTTCTTACCATGCAAAAATCCCGAAATAGAAACTCCCGGGTTCTTCGCAGTTTCGCGTTTCGGTATGTCGAGAGGCATGTTGATCTCCAAATTTGGAACCACCGTGCTTGTGCAAACTGATCCACACCTGTGCAAACTGATCCACACTTGTCCCTTTAGCATTTTTAAAGTTTGACATTAGTGACAAAAACAAGTTCTCTGCAAACTGCAATTCCTGCCAACAAACTCCCCCTTTGGCATTGATGAAAAATTTAAATCTCTTCTCCCCCTTTTGACATCTATGACAAAGAAAACACGCTCCTTAGATATTCAACTAATACAAATTCCCTCTAAATGGATGAACTCTCTTATTTGAGTCCTGCAGAGTATTTGAATCTAAGCCAGAGTCTTCTCCTTCTGATTCTTGGACCTATTCATCTTTATCTTCAACTGTGTCCTCTGTACTAGATTCAATATTGCTCACCTCTCTTACTGGGACTCCTTCATCAACCTTTTCTTGTCATAACTGGATGACTCCCCCTGAGCAAAGAAAAACACTTGCAAAGATGTATCATTTCAGTAGCAACTCCCCCTATCAATAATAGTCAATAAACCTGTGCAGTCTGATTTTATAATGAAGCCCTTGCAATCTTTGAGAATGAAATGAAATTATAGAGGGTAAACCCCCAAATGATCCCTG
Organism: Picea glauca; assembly: GCA_000966675.3. Lineage (NCBI taxonomy): Eukaryota > Viridiplantae > Streptophyta > Pinopsida > Pinales > Pinaceae > Picea > Picea glauca. The sequence goes on from JZKD02S1672718.1 coordinate 1,237,131, forward strand.
AGACTATCAAATTGCATTTTTAGGCAAAGGTTTAGTAAATACATCTGCAATCTGATCCTTTGTGCCAACATATTCCACTTTAATAACTTTAGACATAACCTGCTCTCTTAGAAAATGAAATTTAATGGGAATGTGCTTTGTTTTTGAATGCATAACAGGATTTTTAGAAATACTAATTGCACTGGTATTGTCGCAGAAGATAGGTATAGGGTCATCATAATGAATATGTATATCTTCCAACATCTGTTTCATCCATAGAATCTGAGTGCAACAAGTTGCGACTGCTATATATTCTGCTTCAGCAGTAGACATAGACAATGTTGATTATTTTTTACTTGACCAACTTACAAGACACCCTCCAAGAAAGAATGTTGCTCCACTAGTACTCTTCCCGTCATCAACACAACCTGCCCAATCAACATCAATGAAAGCATATAAATCAAGCTGATTACCTGTAGGATACCACAAACCATACTCTGTTGTCCCCTTTAGATATCTGAAAATTCTTTTGACTGCAAGTAGATGAGAAGTTTTTGGTGA
>JZKD02S1672718.1:1252803-1267964 GCA_000966675.3 Picea glauca
GGACATGCTGGCTACTATAGAAGATTCATTCTGAATTTTACAAGCCTAGCTACCCCTTTATTCAAATTATTATCTAAAGAAGCTGAATTTAAGTGGGATGATGAATGCCAAATATCTTTTGAAATTCTAAAATAGAAATTATCAACTACCCCTGTGTTAAGAGGACCAAATTGGTCCCTTCCTTTTCATATCTGTATCGATGCCTCAGACACAACCCTTGGGGAAGTCCTTGGACAAAGAGAAAATCAAAAGCCCTATGCTATTTACTTCGTCAGTAAGAATCTGTCTCCAGCTGAAGTTAATTATACGGTCACAGAAAAAGAATTGCTAGCTGTAGTCCATGCTATCAATAAATTTAGAAACTATATTAAAGGATATCAAGCTTTTGTACACACTGATCATTCAACCATCAAATTTTTAATGAACAAACCTGTAACAAATCCTAGAGTTACACGATGGCTCTTATTATTACAAGAGTTTAATATCAACATTATTGATAGACTTGGTAAAGATAATCTTGTGGTTGATTTCTTATCTAGAATGATTCATCTGGGAGATAATGCACTAGTAGAAGATAACTTTCCTGATGAAAATTTATTTTCTATTTCTACATTCACTCCATGGTATGCAGATGTCACTAATTATCTTGTGACAGGGAAAAAGCCTAAGAAATTGTCTCCTAGAGAAAAATAGAAAGTAATTCGACTAAGTGCAAATTACATGTGGCATGATGATTGCCTCTACAAAACAGGACCAGATTTGGTGATTAGGAGATGTGTAAGGGAAGATGAAATTCATGATATTTTGCAAGCCTAGCATGATGGTCCTTATGGAGGACACTTCACAGACAAGAGGACCGCTTACAAAGTTCTGCAATCTCGTTACTACTGGCCCCATATTTTCAGAGATGCTAAAACCTATGTATCCAATTGTGATGAATGCCAACGAATGGGTAAGCCTACTGCACGAGACCAAATGCCACTTCAAGCCCAAGTAGTCATTGAACCATTCGAGAAATGGGCATTAGATTTTGTAGGGCCCATTAACCCTGCATCTAAAAAGAAAAAGTATATACTTGTATGCACTGACTACGTGAATAAATGGGTTGAAGCAAAAGCTTTACCAACTGCAAGTGAACAATGAGTGTTAGATTTCCTTTTTAATGATATCTTTACTAGATTTGGTGTACCGCGAGAAATTGTGACTGATCAGGGAACTCAATTTACCTCTCATCTAGTCAAAGCTGTTACAAAATAATACCAAATCAAACACAGGAAATCTACACCCTACCATCCATAGGCAAATGGACAAGTAGAATCTACCAACAAAGTTATCGAGTCCATTCTTACCAAAAAAGTACAGCTGCACCATAAGGATTGGGCCGATAGATTATTAGAAGCCTTATGGGTTTATAGAATCACATGGAGGAATACAACATGACATACACCCTATGAGTTGGTGTATGGGAAGCAGGTGCTTCTTCCCATAGAATTCCAGATCAAAACCTTCAGGATTGCAGTACAAGTTGGCATGAACTTGGATGAATCCCAACAACAAAGACTCTTGCAGCTTAATGAATTGGATGAAACCAGGCATGATGCACTTCAAAGAACTACCCTCATTCAAGAACAGAGAACAAAATGGCATGACAAGTATCTCAAAAAGAAAAATTTTCAATAAGGAGATTGGGCCCTATTGTATGACAGTAGATTCAAGAACTTCAAAGGTAAGTTAACCACCCGTTGGATGGGACCTTACGAAATTGATACTGTCTACGATAATGGTTCAATCAGGATAAAAAAAATTGATGAACAACAGACACCACTACTTGTGAATGGTCACCGGTTGCGAGTTTACAACAACCTCTGTCAAAAGAAGAATTCCTGACTCGTATATTATAGAATTCAGATATGCAGATAATTAGTAAGGAAGGAGACCCTCCTACTGATCCACATTGATTGATTGTTTTATTTGAAATTTTTGTACATAGGTGTGGATCGAATTTTGTTAATAAGATGAAGGTAACAAGAGATTCTTACCCCCTTTTGTTTTACTTTTGCAATTTCTTTTCTTCTTTTGTAAGTAAATTTCTATACTTTATTTGATCCTTCACGGACTTGCTAAACATCAGTTTGTAGGCATCAACAATATTTTGTTCTGCTTCGGTACCATAAATCCTGTTCTGGTCCGGTAACAACAGTCCGGTACCAGTTCGGTACCAAAAGTCTGTCCTTCTACAGTACTATCAAGACATATTACCTAATTGACAAAGCATACTACACATACTTCAAAATCTTATGTCAATTAATCTAAAGTACGAAGCCATGCAAACAACCACTTAAGTTGGAACCAAGAAGCCGAATGTAGTATAAAATGACAACCCTTGTGAAGCAATAATTTCTTTTGGTTCCGTTGACAACTAAAGGGAAGTATTTTAATTTCTTTTGGTTCGGTTGCTAAGAAGTATTTTAATTTCTTTTGGTTATGTTGCTTAAAAATAAAATAAAAACAGGGACACAATCCTTACCTGTGATTGCTCAAAGAACCATAATCCGCTTCAAAGACTAGAAGTTGCCTTTACCCAGTATTTCAACATGATTTAAAGGAAAAAAATATATTAGCCTATAAGTAACTATCTCACCCTAACCAGACTTCAATATTATTCATTGAATTATCTTATTAAAGGGTAACATATGAGTATATGAACACTCTCTACCATGGGCACACTACCAAAACTTTTATGGAAGAGGATGTACCAGTACCCTAAGGAAACTTTAGGTCATTCTCTTATGGACAACTTCAGACAAAATTATACATCTGGATCACTCTAAAGAAATAATGTGCATAAAAGTTTATTTTTCCTTCAGACAAATCTTTAAAAGACATCCAAAAGAAGAGTATATGCCTTCCAACCCAATACCATCCCAGCCTGTAAAAAGGTTTTCAGACGAGCCTCCCCTATCACCGTGCAAAGCACTCTTTAATAAAAAACCAAAATAGGTGACTATGGACAAGAAGCCTCTGATGGAAAAAGGGTTTAAGAGACTAACCCGTCGGGATACTGAACAGGTCTGCTGGCAGCGGGTATCGGTCTGTGGTATGACTAGGCAAACCCATCAGGGTACTGAACAAGCCTGTTGGTAATGGGGCATTCTGCCCAGGGAAGGCACCTCTCACTAATTATCACAACTACCCCACCGGAGTACTAAACAGGCTTGCTGGCAATGGGTTCTGGTTGAGAAATGTCTCATTTATACTTGTCTGATTGAAAAATTCATTTTTGTCATCTAAAACAAAATGAGTAAAGGTAATTATTGGCTTTCATGAGATACAAACTCCAGATTAATCAACAACATAATTACTCCAAGCAAATGTCCATTTGAGAATCACCCTAAGTTAACTTACTGGTCTGACATCTAAAGCCTACATTACCTAAGAAGGAAACTTCTTAAGAGTGGAGCCCTAACTAGGGAGTCTAATCTACTTATACTGTGAAATTTATCTATAAACATCCAATGATGGTAAATCTCTGAAGCAAGTTAGGTGGGATCTGTTCTTTTGGAAAACATATAAATATTCCCTGTTTCACTGCTGAATGCTACCTTTGTCAATAATCCATCAAAAGAAGGGCAATTTCAGTTTTTAGGTATTAGATCATATGCTAGGTGATAAATGTACTTCTGGAATTTGATTGGTTTCTTTTTGCTCTTATCATCTTTTCTCCATTATGATATAAAATGTTGAATCTTCTTGCATACATATATACAACATCTTCGGCATGGGGGAAGGTCAAAGAGCCCCTTCAGAACTCTTTTTCAGACTCACATGATCACCCTGCAGAACCAAATACAAAAGAAGATAAGCATAAAATAAAAGAAGTACAGGATATTCCCGTACCAAGTTTCAAGAAGCTTCAGTCTAAAAGGATGAATTCTGACAATTTACAAGCAGTCACACATGCTATGGGTATTGATCATACAAAGGTAAAAGAAAAGGTAACATGGTGTTTATTTTCCTATGCCCATAAAACTACAATAAGTATGAAAATATATACTAGATCTTATGACCTTAGTATTAAAACCATGCGCCTATCCCTCATACCCATACGCCTAAACCTAATCAATCCTCTCATAGCTCTTGAACATGGTTAAGGGCAAAAATCATATCAAAATATGAAGCATGTATAGCAATGATAAGCCACGAATATATTTCGTCCTTAAGTAATTCACGAACCTATCTTATGTCATGAACCATGATCTAACATCAAATTCACCACCCGAACGTCCAATCACCTATCCCAAAATGATGCCTTGAACACCCAACATCTTGTCCTCATCATTATAGTAATGGGTAGAAATGAAATGGCTTATCTAGTGGTGAAGGCATCCAGATAAGCCTCATCTGGTCATAATTTTTCCTTACGACATCCTTACTTAAACTTACCATTCGCATTACCAACACCATCACTATATTCCCCCTTGTCGTGAGCTTTCTCCAGTCTCGAGCCTACTCCTTTCCAGTACCAAACCCTTACCCTCATCAATTGACCAAACCCTTGTGCTACAACTCGATCCTTTTCTCACAACTTATAACGATGGTCGTTAGTAGACACGAACCGGTCTTCCAAATTTATAGGGAAACCGAGGAGTTCCAATTATGTCAAGAAAAATATGCTAGATCGGGATGGATGCCATTTCTGGAAAAATTCACAGGCTGGCATGAGAAGATAGCTCAGAAACTAAAAGTAAACAGTATGTGGCACAACCCCCTGTCACCATTTCACAATTAGAAAAGAAGAAAAGGAAGCCTGTGAGCATCCCTGATCCGGTACCTCCTTGTAAAAGAACCACGAGGAGCATGGAAAAGAAGGGAAAAACAATAGTCAGTCCTCATACATAGGAAGATCCAATCGATCTTACCTCCCCTTCTGAGGATTTATCAATCCAAGATGACATCCCTAGTTTGACCGAGGAACAAGCCACTATTACTTTATGTGGGATGAGGGAGGAAGTCGAGGAAAGGGAGTGCATCTAGCCAGTAATGATGGAGTCAACAAAGACCTTGAAAAAAGAACAAATGAAGAAAAAGATTGGGGAATTGCAAAAACAAAATCAGGAACTCAAACAAGAAGTGAAGGAATACCAACTCTTGGACAGGTATATCAAAAAGGAAAATGAGCAATTGAAAGCAACCAACCAACAACTTCAAGACGACCATGAAGAGACTTCTAACAAGCTCAAGAAGGTATTACGACTCCTACAATACGTTAGGGTCATCAAAAGGGAGCTGAAAGAAGAGGCTACAGCCATCAACATCATTGATCCACCAAAGTAAAGAACACAATCTCAAGTTTTGAAAATTTTGGGCTTGTTTTCAGTTGCATGAGGACATGCAATGATTTTGGCATGGGGGAATGTTGATACCCAAAATTGACATCCCCATTACCCTATTATACTCTTCATCTATACCTTTTTGGCCTACCTAAAGCTTGGGTGAATGACAAGAATGCTACCATTAGCCAATGATAAGGTCATAAGGTAAAGTATGGTTAATTCATGCATTTTTTGGTTTATAGAGTTAAGGAATTAAATATTTCATGTACTAATGCTTCAATTTACCATGTATAAATCTTTGACCTCTAGATATCAAGCGTTCCTGTAGCAGCTTAGCTATCCGGTACCTGCGCACCAAGACTGCCACTGTCCGAATCCGTTACCAAACGCATCCAGTACTAAAATATCGTCTGTTGCGATCTGGTACCAACGACCATGGACTGTCGTAATCCGGTACCACCATTTGCGCACTGTTGTGATTAGGTACCATCTACCTGTCACGATCCAATACCAATATAGAGAGCGGAATGTACCAAGTTTAGCCCCAGATCGCCCAAGACAACTGGTGGATGTTTATTTGCTTTAGCAAGGCTATGTTAGAATAGATTTGTTGATTGCCTCATCCTCATGCACTTCGTGTCATGAGTATGAAGCTAAAAGATGTAACCGAATAATTAAATTTAAACATTTGACTGATTTGCAAATCATTTCACCTTCTTGTGTTTCACGACTAAGACTATTAAATAGTTGTGGCAAGGATGGTGGAAGTGTAGGAGAGTTAGCATATTACCAGCATGTGAAACAACGTATGATATTGCAAGACATATTCTGAGTGAAGACTAATAGAAGAATGCCATTTATCTCCATGTCTTGATTGTCTATGATTGAATATGAGTTGAGTTGTTAAACACAAGTTTGATGTTATGTTTTGAGATTTGAGTGAGAGTAATGTGTGGGTTGAAGATAAGCCTCCTGTAGACTTCAGTAGCTGACCTGTTGAAGCGGCAGGGGCCCACCGCCCAACAAAGGTCAACATCTTCGTAGATTAGCATTAACATTTGTTTTCAGTAGTGTAAACATTAAATCAGCTGAAGCTTTAACTCTGTTAGATGATAGCAGTACAACTTAGACTAGGATTTCTATTATATAATTGTTTAGAGATCTTTACTTGCTCTGTTTTTGTATATGCTCTGTTTTTATGAATTTGGTTTTTAGACATGAATGTTGGTAGCAGTGGTCACACATATTTGAAGGAGAACTAGTGAAGTCCATAACATCACATTGTGAACCACAACATACTCAATATATTGACTATTGAACTACCCATGCTATGTCTTGATGATTGATGTGTGATTTCCCTTTCAGAAGTGTGGATTGCATAGTTAGTTTTCTAGGTCAGATAGCAGAGTTGATCTGTCAAACCAACTCCATCTCATACTTGCATGTTCCATAATGGAGTGGATAGCCTCTCCGTGAAAGACAACCAAAGTGCATTGCAGTTTGCTATTTTGATTTGTTTCCAGCATGCATAATCTAGTTTAATTCTATACTCGTGACATTAGAAATTACCTTTCTTACTGGTGTCTTGTAACTCTATTGATTACGAATCCCGGATTGATAATTAATGAGTGCATTATACTAAACATATAAGAAGCACAACAAATCTTGTGGAGACAAAAATTGTGAGTCCAATGGCTCAAGGAGAGGGAACACAACTCCAAATTTTTCCAAAGCTCCATGATCCAATGATGCCATTCCAACCACATCACCAATATCACTTATTCTCAAGGTAACAAGCTCACCTCCCATAATGATATTGAACATCAACTAAACATTTTTTTCCAGGACTTACTCGTTGAATATCAGCCTAACAGAACTGCTGCCATTCATTCCATCACTAAAAACATCCGTAACTTGATCTTAGAGGAACAAAATGCATGCCTTATGTTCCCCATTACTCTAGAAGAAGTTGAAACTAACAACTTCAGTCCGACCCTTGGAAAATCTCTCGGTCCTGATGGATTCACCTCAGTTTTTTTCGATCATTGTTGGCAAGTGATGAAGCTTGATGTATGGGCCCTTGTGAAGGAATAACAAAGGATGTTAGGTGTTCTCCCAGCCTTAAATGCAACCTTCCTTGTTGTTATTCCCAAAGAAGAAAAGTTGTCGGACCCCAATAATTTTTTCCCCATAGCCCTCTGCAATTTCATCTATAATATAATCTCTAAAGTCATTTCCCTCTTCCTTAAACCCCTTCTATCCCACTTTATTTCCCTTGAACAATCCGACTATGTGGAAGGTTTCCAAATCTTGGATAACATCATCCAAGCCCATGAGGTTGTTCACTCCCTAAAAACCACTAAAACCCAGGTATTCTCATTAAACTAGACATGTCCAAAGATTTTGATAAGTTAAATTGGCAATACATCTAGGAAATCCTCTTGGATTTTGGTTTTCATCCACTGCGGGTCAAGTGGATCATGGCCCTCATATCCTCTACTTTCTTCTCTCTCTTGATAAATAAAGGACCCTTTTTCTCCTTTTTTTTTTTTTTTTCCGTCTCGTGGCATAGGACAGGGTGATCCCTTCTTTTTTGTTCTCTTGGTAGAAGGGATGGGTCACAACCTTAAAGTTGCCATCTCTGCTCAAAATATTTAGGGCCTCAATATCCATCATTAGGCCTCTCCCTTCCCACAACCAATTTGTTGATGACACCATGTTGATGGGTGACCCCTCTACGAAGGAATAAATATCCTTTAAGAGGGTTCTCGATGATTTAATAGAAGCCTTGAGTACCGCGATTAATCATCTCAAGTCCCAGATATTCTTCTTCAAAACCCCACTCTCCATCCAATTCCAAATCTCTTGCATTCTTGGTTACTCAAGGAGCTTCCTTCCATCCAAATACCTTGGGGTTACCCTACTTACCTCAACGACGTGCAATATCTCATGGGAAGACTTACTCTCGAGGCTCAACAAAAGACTCTCCAGTTGGACCTTCCATCCCCTCAACTTCATTGGTTGATTTGTACTGCTCAAATTGTCCTTTAGTGGATACCTCTATTCCTTTTTTAGCTGCCCCTAAAAGAATACTCAAAGTGGTTAGATAAATCCAACATGATTTCCAATGGTAGGGAGCTCAATCGGTGAAGAAATGGGCATTGGTTAGATGGAACACTATATGTTTGCCAAAACTAAAAGGGGGCCTCGGGCTAAGAGATCCTCAAATCTTAAGGAGCACCCTGGGAGCCAAAACTTAGTGGCACTGGATTCAAAACAAAGGGGAATTATGGAGCAACTTATGGAAGCATAAATATGTAGATCACATCATCCCCTTCAAGCTCATATTAATGTCAAACATGCACTCGAGCTCCCTCATTTGGAATGTGTCTTGGCAAAATAGATCTTGATCCAGTTGCACATATTTTGGGAAATTCCAGATGGTCTCTCATCCCTTTTATGGGAAGACTCCTGGCAATAACTACTTGCTTTACAATTGGATCATGGGTTTGACACTCTAAAGAGCTCCTTTTAGGTGCTACAAGGAAGGCTTGTTCAAAACTATTATCTTCTGAAATCAGTAACCTCAGAATGACATTCATAGAACCTAGACCCGGATCATCTACCTCTATAGGATTGCCATGTTTTGTCCTCTTTGCTTGCAAACCTCAACAACATAAAGATAAAGAGATCCTCTTAGTTAGATAAACTTAGATGGGGATATTGTCCCATAAAATAATTCTCTCTTCAATAAGCTTACCATTTAACTGCTTATCACTCAACTATCCCCATATATGATATCTGGGTGAAAATATGGAAATCGAATCTCTTGCCCAAAGTGGTGACTTTTCTTTGGTAGGTTTCTCATAGGACGATCCTCACCTAGGACCATCTCCTTATACGAGGATTTATTGGCCCTGGTCTTTTTGTGTTATGCCTCCAGGAAGCAGAACCTATGGAACACCTTCTCACCTCATGCTCTTTTAATAATTCTCTACGGGATCAAGGAGCCATATCCTTCCACCGGACTGATCACATCAAAGATTCCATCTGATCGACAATCTCCTCCTAGAGAGACAAATGTTTCCACAATCCTATCCTAAACCGTATATGGCAACTCTTCCCAGGGTTCTTACTAAGGGAGATTTGGAAGGAGTAAAAATGATGAATCTTCAAACATGAGTCCCAAAAACTTTCCCTCATTTAGATTTCAATCAAACAGGACATTGAGGAGACCATTCTGAAAGAAAAATGGGGACCCGATGATATCAAATGTAATCAGTATGAAGATCGCCTTCTCTTTCTTTTGCTGCACTCATCCCCATCCTTCTCCATTTCAACCTCCCCTCGTCCCCCTGTTCCCTCCCCCCCCTCCGGGATGTATCAAGCTAAATTTTGATGGAGCTTCTAAAGATAACCCAAGACCTGCTAACTATGGTGGAGTCTTCAGGGATGAGAAAGGAAGGATCCTAAGAATTTACTATGGGCACCTTGGTATCAATTCCAACAATGCAGCAGAACTTTGGGCACTCATCCATGAGCTTCACCTGGAAAGTACTTAGCAGTACACCCAAATCATTGCTGATGGATATTCAAAACTCATCATCCACATGCTCTCCAAGCTTCAATATGGATCCCCTCCTTCCAAAATTTCTGCAAGTTGGCATCTTGAGGGTCTTCTCGATCTCCTTCACTTTGTTATTCCCCTCATCTCCACCCTTGCTCCCTCTCATTTCAAACACGAAGCCAACAAAGTTGTTGAGTACCTTTCTAATGAAATATTCACTAGCCCCTCCCTTTCTGTTGACTATAGTTGGGAAGAGTTATCCTCCTTTCCCCTCAAGCAAGCCAATATTTCATTTGCTCAGGCTGATTTCTCTTCCCCAAATGGGGTGTCAGTTGATAGAGATGACATGCATCGCGATATGATTAGACGACTCAGGGATCAAGGCTCTGGGTGTCAATGATCAAGGATCCTGATGTTCACAACCCTGTACTTAAGTCTTATGTGGAGGATGGGCGATGTAATAAGAAATTTTTGGTGGTTGAAGTTGAACTCGATGGCTCACACACTTCGAACTCCTCTTGCACAATCCTACATAATGTTAATGTTAATGGCCAAATGTTGCAATGAAGGCATGGTATGCACGACGTTTGTGGGCATCATGACCAAGGAAAAGTTAAATTTCTCGTGAAAGGCTATGCCTTCTAACATGTTTAAGCTCTACTCCTTTCTATAGTATGCTCTTGTTAGCAACTGGTTTGTCTCTGTGAATCTTGCTCCGTTTCCTCAAACACATTTTGTCATGGCTCCTCATGGGAGGAAACCTCATCTTTCCCCTACCATATTTTCACGTGCTTCTAAGGTGGCCTTGGCCACAACCAAGTTTTATTAGGACTGTGTCCCTCAGGAGGACCAAGCGACCATGCTTACACTGGAAGCAAAGGTAAAGTTGGTAAGAGAATTCAAGGACAATGAGGAGGTTGAACATCAAGTGGGAGGTATAATTCTGGACTTGTGTTGTACCGGAACCCAGAATTCCAAGTTTTACAAGACCTTGGAGCTATATTGGTACACCAAAACAATGGTGGCCCTGGGAATACTACCCAAAGACTAATATTTCCCCCAACTGAAGCATCATATGGAGACTCTCGAGGCACAAAATTCCCATCTCATCTCTATGGTGACCCAAATAGCAAAAATACATGGTGGCTCCTTCCAACTCCCTGTAGTTGGTCTTCCATGGGCAAAGTCTTCTTTTGTTGTTGGTCATCCAGATGTTATTGTACCATCGACACCTGAGGCTCCTCATTCCACAGGTTGATACGATTTTCAACTTTTTATATATAATCTTGTTCTAGTTTTTGTATGTCTAAGTCATAGAAAATTTCATAAGTGTCAGTACACACTGTTGGTTAATTATATACAAGTTTCTCAAACTGGTTATTTTTTAAATTTTGGTCTGGTTTCCCCTTTGGGGAAGGCTCACAAACTTGTCATCTCTTGGTTTCAGATGTTTTTCTAGGAATTTCTCAGTATTTGAACCACCACAAACACATATGTATATTTTGTCAATCTTAATATAGTTCCTACTTACTTACAAAAAAAATAGCATGAGATTTGGAGTATGTGTTTCCATATCATCTTTATGAATTTTAATGTTTGAAATCATTTAAAGCCCTCTGTTTTGGACCTCCACCTATTTTTTGTCTTGTATATTTTGCTTCGAATCATTTTCCACTTACTCTATGAATGGATTTGATGAAATGGATATAACTATTTTGTATATTTCAATCAAGTTTATTATTTTGATATGGTTTACAGTCCTGGTTTAGTTATTTGTTTTATCCCATGGTCCACTCTTAGTTGTTGATGATATGGAAACTTAAATCTATTGCTTTAAATAATTGAATTGAAAATTTTGAGTGAGAAAGAGGAGTATCACCTCTATGAAAACAAAGAGGGGATCTTAAAGATCTTGTAAGAATACCCTACAAGGTTGACACTTGTCCTTAATAGGAAAATGGATCAACATTTTTGGTGACTCCATTGGGGAGAAAAAGACATAATAGTCAAATATTGCCATCTCGTTTCACAAACTAAAAATATTTTGTATCTTTCATTAGTGATCCGTCCAAATCTAGTCCAACCTCATCTTCCCATTGGATTGGATGACCAAGGAATCATTTTGAATCAATTGTATGATTTGGTCTTGAAGATAACAACAAGTCGAGAATAACTTGAACGTTCTTGGCAAGTTTTGGCTCAATAAGAACTTCCAGTTCGACATAATTTTGGAAGGCAACTCCAATAAAAGAATTCTTAATTTGGCCACCTCAAAAAAATTTGAAGGTCCTGTAACGAGAAGCAAAAGAAAGATTATTGAACAAGCGAATCAAGATGGTATTTCATTAGTTTAAGATTTGACCTACTCGGCCCCACCATTTATTCCTCTTGAAGAAAGGATGGGAAATCATGAAGACCCTAATCACGAAATACAAAATGAAGAAATAAGAAATGAAGAAGGGTGAAATGTAGAAAGAAGAAACGAAAGAGAAAGAAACAAAACACAAAGACAAAGAATAAGTCCTTTGGATTTACATGGAGAGAAACATCCTTTACCAAATCTTCATGGTGGCGTCTTTCCACTATTCAGTGGTGATGGTGTTATGAATCTAGACAAGCACCTCAACTAGTTCTCAAAAATCCGTGATAATGATTTGGTAGCGCATGATGATGTTATGGTTAGATTCTTTCTACAAACATTGACTGGCCCCACATATGATTGGTATTTGTCCCTTCCTACCAATTCAATCACTTGTTTTGATGATATTGAATATGCATTCATGGATAGATATGCCTGGATTGTGGCATACCATACTCTTGTTACTCAGTTCACGCAAATTTATTTGAAAAAGAATGAAAAAATCAAAGACTTTAATCTCCAATTTTTTAGAACACTACAACAGATTCCAGAAGGACAATGTCCCAATGATCCTATCATTATTAGATGTTATAAGAATGCCATGCTTGCGAATGCCAAGTATGCAATTAAGTCCACACAAATCGATGCATTGGATGAAGCCATGAGGAAGGCACAAGAAATGGAGGAATACATGTTGGATAGTAATGTTGATCCAAACATTATGTTGGGATGAGTAGAGTGAAAAATGATGACTCTTTGCTTGTAGAACCAAGCTATGTCAATTCCAACTTGAAATACATATGACATAGGGGTAGGAGGAGGCATTTTCCAAGGTCAACACCCACATGTGAGAAATATCCATCCACGAAATGATGCTCCATGTGCATGGCAAGATGCAAAAATTTCCCAACTCAATAGAACAATCAGACAAATAAAAAATGAGATAATTTGAATTAAGAGAAATGATGAACAAAGGCCCAGACAACAATATAAAAATCCTAGAGTACCTTCACATGGATTTAAAGATCGTCCATAAATAAATCAAAACATTGATGACCCTATTTCCAGGTCTAGGGCCCCCCGAATTCAAAACCCTAATCCCGTAGTAATGGAGGAAAATTATGATGAATTGACCAGAGAAGATTATCAGTTTCTCAATTCTCAAGAACTCAGTAATGAAGCATCTTCTAGAATTTTAGAATCTGGAAATGGACAATGACACACTGCCATTTACAAAAGGATATTGGATGGAAGAAGAAGAATATTTGGATAAAGAGAAACATCATCAAGAGAACGTTGTTCAGACTAGGGCCTAACTAAACAAGGTCAAAGGAAAATATACAAACCCTCCAAAAATGGAAAAATTCAATGGATTTAAAAATAGACCCACTGGTCCTTTTACATCAAGAACTATTCTTCCTCGGACAAATCCTAGAAAAGCAACTTTTGTTCCTCAAAAAACTAGTGAAGTGGAAATCCCTTCGGGAATGGCCTACAATGTTGTCAATGACTTAACCAAGTTGTAGATTACTCTTCCATTCTTGGAAGTGGTCAAAATACCACAACAAAAAGAGAATATACTCAAGGTATTAGGCAATGAAGACAAACATAACACAAGAGTAGATGCAATGGTCATGGATAGTCAACAACAGTGTGTTGGTCCACTTACGAGAACACGAGGTAAAATCCCTCCTTTCTTTATATCTTTGGAAACACATGAATTGATATTGCATAATTGCATGGTGAATAGTGGGGCCACAAATAATACCATGTCACTTTCAGTAATGGAAGTTGTTGGTTTAGAATGTACCGAATATTACGAGGTGAGAGAAAGCATACACGCAATTGATTCAAGAAAAGTACCAACATATGGAGAAATTAAGGATTTTTGTGCGTCGATAAGTTTTGCGCTACATAATAAGACAATGTTTGCCATAATTTTGGTTGATTTATCAACAACTTATGGTGTTGTGCTTGGAAGAGAATAGTATTTTCTCTTGGGAGGTTATATAATGAATGATGGAAGCTACATGATGCTCCCAAATAGAGAAGGAGGACTCACCAAAGTACTCCACGAGCAAAGGAGGCATGTTTCCTTTAAGAATAAAAAAATGGTGTTAATGGATAACTACATTGATCTACAATGACAACAACTACAATGAACCACATCCATCTCTATGTATATTCTTACTACTACATCGTGGTCCGATACAAATTAGTCTACGAGAAGGAACAAGTATATTTTTTCATAACTCATAGAGGTAAAGGAAATTACTCCAAAGTTCTTCTCCTTGTATAACAAGAAGTTCTATATTTCACCATTGTGATCCAAAAGTGAAAACCTTCTTTTTTCCCCACACCACTTTGGATAATTTGAGCTAAGATCTTTGGCGAAATTTCGGTTTTTTCTTTATTGTATTTTGAAAAACCTTTTATTTTTATTTTCTGTAATTTTATCATACAAATTAAATTTTTTTTTTTTTTAATATAAGGACACACTTTTATGTAAATTTATCAATTTTTATAAGTAAATATATTTCTTTCATATCCTAGTTGAGTGGTGCGATTCATTGTAGTTGGTTTCATTGTAGATCTCATATTATCCAAAGTCTTTTCAATTGACAACAACTACAATGAATCACACCACTTGAGGTTTCAAATCTCACTATACTCATTTGGGAGAGAGGGGAAGGCTAAGAGGAATGCAAATTTTGTAAAGGAACCATGATTTCATGACATGGAGAAGAGAGTTGATCTATCTAGGATTGTCCTTAGAGATGTTAATTCTGTTATCTCCCAAAATAGCACCGTCATTTTGGTCGGGTTTTATGATGGATAGCATGGCTATTGATAGTTTCCTCAATTCATTGTTGAGTCTTTTTAGCTGCAAAACTTAGGTTTT
>JZKD02S1672718.1:1276784-1288091 GCA_000966675.3 Picea glauca
ATCAAGAAGGATTGGGTATTAATGTAAACTAGGAACAAATTAACTCGAGGAATGGTAAACATGGATATTTAGGATAGTCAAGGAATGATCAACAAAGGTTATTAACTCAGAACCTCTCTTGAACAATAGTACAACATAATGGATGACCATCAACGTAGGAAACATTGAGGTACAACTCCATAATATTGGGAAGAGTAACCAATCATGAAAGGCTCGATTGCAAACTGAAAACCATGGTGCAAATCCTAAGGTAGTACCAATTCCCAACTATAGAGATAATATACTTAAAACAAGTGATTTTTCCAAGGATAACACATACAACTACCAAACTTCATAAAATGATAATAAAAATCTTGATTCTTCCCCCCTCCCCTATTTTTAAAATATTTGATATTTTTTTTTTATCTTTTTCATATGATAAAAGTTTGAAAAGGAATAAAGAATGCTAAAATACAGTGGAGAAGGGGGGTGTTGTAGGGAAAGCTACTAAGTTCCAAGCACACAAAACATACCTATGCATGAAATAAGTAAAAGTTGGAATGTAAGTTGTGGATACCTATAAGCATATCCCCTCTAGGGTGAAGTAGGTTTGAAAGTAGCCCCTGGGGTGTAGATAAATTGGCAATAGAGTGCACTATAAGGCACTCGTGATGTCGCTAGTTCAAACATTGACTAGCCCCATGTATCGCATTTGGGATAGCGTGGGTATGCCTGGAGGGTATAGTGGTAGTGGTTGAAATTGACTCTATGTCATGCGAGTACGAGCCCAACCTTTTTTTCGATTTCACCAGATACAAAAAAAATAGGTTTGAAAATTCAAGCAAAATTAACAAAGGTGAGAAATAGAAAAGAATACAAAGGCACCGAGCAAGGTGAAGCAAACTCCAACAAAACATTAAGAAAAGTTGAGCAAGAAACAACAAGAAAAGCAACACAATCAAAACATAAAGACAAAACCATCAAGGTATGGCTAGAAAAATATGAGTGCGAAGAATACAACTTTTTCTCAAACTCTATAGCGACTATCTAGGCCCTTGGGCCTACAAGAAAACTCGTTGTGAACACCAAAAATGAAAGAAGGATGCTAACTAGGGTGACCCATGTTAGATACGTGCTACTATTCAAGTGTCAGTGTGAAAAATATAAAAAAGGGTTGAATGCCTCGACTTGATAGGTTCAACCTTAAGTTATAAGAGATCTAAATATGACAAAATGTATTATGCAAGGCGAAAAACCTGTCACTCTGCCAATTTTAGTTTTATACCTTAAAATAACAAATGAAATCAACACTATAGAAAGTGCTAGATCAAGCACCATCGATTCCTACAAACATAATCAGTCCTTTCTTGGGGTCAAATACATCTAATCGATGAGCTAGAAACCAAAGAACGACCTATTCCATAGGTTAAAAATGTATTTTCCACAATATATTTGAGTAAAAAGCAAAATAAATAGGGTAAAAAGAATGCAATTGTTATTTTTCACCTTGGAATTTGAAACCCATTGAGAAAAACTATCCTAAAGCTAAAAACTTCTGAAATCAAATATGGCAAAGCCATACAACAATTTCTAGATATGATCATCCTTTCTTCAATTTCATTAGTCTCCTTTTTAAATTTTTGGTTTTTCCTTAGGGCGTGGGAGCCTATATATATATATGTGGTTTTGCGCCCACAAGGGGTCTTATGCACCTATGCAAGCAAAAGGCCCTACCAACAAGTGAGTAAAATACTACTCGTGGGTGCCTACTACTACATCCAAAGTAGGCCATGGGCACACCCTAGATACCAAATATAAACATAAAATCAAATAAAAATTAACAATGGCACTATTTTTCTCTATGTTTTTCCATTGCTACAAGTAGGATGAACTTGCAAGAATGGAAAGGGAGGGAACATGAGCATGATCACATTTAAGCATTACATGATGAGGTTGTGATTAATTCCCTTTAGTTGCGTGACTTGTTGAAGTTCTTTAGATGCACTAGTATGAGGGGTAGTTTGGAGTTGTTATAGAGGCTAGTAGGATTATGTGATTTTCAAATTTAGAGATCATTGTTGAGGTCCTTGAGATCCAAATTAATGACATATGATTCTTAACAAAAAATTATTGTCATGGTGAGCCAATAAGTATCAAGGGAGGAGGTCGTAGAGGCACTATTTAGGTGTCCAAGAATACATAGAGTTATGCTACTCCACTAGCATGGAGAAGGTCAACAACTAGATCCCCATAAAGGATGTCATTGACACTTCTCTAATCACAATACTCTACATCATCACTTGAGTAGTGGGGTCTACCTCGTGACATTTAGCATCACAACCACATATGCACTGTGCCATGAGATGTCTCACAACCAAGGGTTTTTACTAGAGAATGACACTTCTAGCCGACCTGAAGACTGAACTAACTAATTGCAAGAACGAGTGGCATCAATACTTCAATTGTGGGAGCATTTTATGATCGTTCGTTTTTGAGAGGCACCCATTGATCTGGCCACATATTAGTATAGTGGCATCATCTAGGTTGAGAGATCCCAAGATGATGTATTGACCAAGAGGAGGATAGGCCATAAATGCCTTAACAAGGCATTCTTTGATTAGTGGGTGAGCTAGTTGGTCAATATATGGGACTATACACATGTCAACTCTAAATTTTAAGGTGACTTGGACTTGCCATTACCCCCTAGAGCCTTGTGGGGCCCTATTGGTGAGAACACCTTATTGAATTTTATGCCTAATGTTTTTTTTTGGTTATTTTATCATATATTTATGTGTGCATGATCAACTACCAACTTGAATAATTATATAGATTTGGGGCTTGTACAATCAGTCGGTTTCCTAAGGAACCACTATTGACATAAAGTAGAGGAGGAGGAGATGTAACCAAAAGGTCCCAACTATACCATTAAAAGCAATGGATGTAGCAAAGGTTGAAATGATACTTTGAAAGGTGCAAAGAAACCTTGAGGGACTAACCCTTGGCTTGTCAACGACTTGGGAAACAAAGGTTTGTTTAGATTTGTAGCATCATATTGTGGGGGTGCCCTCACCTTGGTAGAAGATCCACACCATGTAGTTACATGAATTATTTGTTATTAAGAACACCTCAATTCCAAGTTAGAGGAGTAGACCTCCTTTTTTAAACCATTTTTTTGTGGACAAATATGCCCCTTTTTATATCATTATAGGTTGTTGATCCCACTTCGTATCAATATTGTACATTTTGTACTTGATGATTATCTAGTTTATACATATACAAAATTTTTCACTACAAGGAAAAGACCGCCTAGTAGAGGTTCTTGTGGAGGTTTTTAGTGTTACAAGATCAGGAAAAAATATTAAATAAAAACATGCTAAAACCTCTATTATTTATAGGAAAGGATTTAACAAATGTTTCGTACAACTAAAAAATTTGGGTGGCTAGAGTTTCCAATGCAAGTTTTTATTTTAATGTGTTTAGGTCAATAAGATGCATTGGTGCACCCACAATCAATATGCAATGATGCTTATTATATTATATTTATAAAGTAGCAATGCATATTATATATTTCAAAAGAATTGGTGTGTATTATATGTGTAAACTCAATGGTGCGTATATCATAGTGAGCACCATAAAGTCTTGTAATGATGACGATACGAATATAAACACATGGTACCATTGAAGGGAACAATCTTGTTGTTGTTGTTGTTGGGAGCTCCACTGCTCTTATTGCAATTATTAGCACTAGTGTGTTTGTTCATGTATATAGCATCGATGCGTAACAAAAATTTAATTGCTTTGGTGTGTAAATATGAACTAGCTACACCATTGCATTCAAATGAATACAATGCATCGATATATTTTAATGTTGAATTTATCCACATTGTAGGTATGCAAATGCAACATGTTGATTTGAAATAAAATTTCAATTAATCATCAACAAACCAATTCTTTTATAATAATATTGAGTTTTGTATTCTAATTAATGCAATGGAATAAGGAACCCATTTTATTATTTATGAATAAGGGACCCTTTGTCAAACAAAATGGGACAACATAAAGGTCTGTGATAATCCAAATATCAATAAGTAATTGCTACAATTATTGGTAACATGTTGTCATCCAATTGGGACAATATGTCTACATTAAACAAAATGTATGATTTTCATAGACAACATTTTAAAATATACAACTCATAACATTCAATTATATCGATCATCATTTGTCACTCAAACTATTGCCATTGTTTGAGTTGCATGCGTCCCTAATTTATTCATCACTTGTAGGGGATATTGTAGTTGGGTTATTGTAATGAACTAAATGAACTGGCGATGACCTCTCTCCAAAATATAATGTCTATAAGGAGACCAAGGATTCGTCAATAACTAACAAAACTGCATATATAGGCAATGAGGCTACATATTTTACTAGTGGAGGGAGGGAGAAAGCACCCATCAAAATACGAGTCTTTAAACATACCGACACCCATGGTTTCAAATGAGGAATTGGATATGTCGATGAATGGAATATTTTTACCATATTTGAAAGGAGGATCAAGAAGGCAATAAGAGAGTTGGTCAATGGTAACAATTTATCCTTGATAAGAAAATTTCTCCAACTTCATTCTAATAAAAGGTTATACTCAATAGAAGCATCATCTACTTTGAGTTCTATGATGACCATCTTACATCCTAATTTGACAAGGAGCTTCAATATGTTTCCATCAAGTTTGAAAGATCTACCATTAGAGGATTTCAAAAGCATGGTCAAGGGAGAAAGATCAAGGGATCCCAATGCTGTCCACACTGAAAGAGACATGACATAGGTAGAGGATCCTTTATCTACAACACACCTGAAGATGTTCATGCCATGACAAGAAATTTGGATCTAAAAGGCAACATGGTGATAGAGTCTAGACATAGATCAATCCAAGTTAAAATTTATTAGCCTAGCATCATAAGGGTCTATATTGCCAATAGCATTCAACAATGCTTTTCATTGTGTAAAGAAGTTATAGAGGGCCTCTGTGGTGGAAATGGTGCGTGATGCATGGGATAAACCTTCCACAAGGTTATAATTTGGTCAGCTTGAGCATGAGGCTTGTGCATGGTCCTATGCAATACACCTTTTAGAGGGCGATGCATCTCGTACAACAAAGGTTTCTTATTTGGAGAGGCCTATTCAATAGCGACATAAAGGCTTCCTTCTCATCTAATATAGAATTTAGAGCATCGTGTTATGAGCCCATGTCAAGACATTATCATCTTCTCTAGAGATATAAATGTTGTCACTTGATGGGTTGTTCCCTTGATGAGGGGAATTTCAATTGCTTCCTTACAAAGGGTCCAAATTATTTTTTGCAACTAGTTGTTACTGCTAGGTGTATAATGGATTCTTTAGGAGTGCAAATTGTTGTTTTTGAGTAGCACATTGAGCTAACAACCTAAGATTCCTCAAGAGAAGTATGTTGGTGTGTAAGATGGTCTTGCACACAAAGTTTACAAGGAAACTTCACCTTATTCTTATTTTTCTTTCCCCTGGTGTTGTTATTGTATCATTTCAATTAATTGTTGTATTATCTCCCTATCACTTATTATTATTATTATTATTTTTTCATTGATTTTTATTTTTACCTCCGGTACCTTGCTAGTTTCCTTTCCAGTTTGATGATTGAATTGCATTGACGTCTGAGGTCAATATGGGAGTCCGTGTAGGTGAATCACATGAAGTAAATTCAATAGAATTACCATGTATGGACATTTATCTCATTCAGTTCATGCCTTGACTCACCACCATATTTTCGGTGGATATTATCACACTACTGGAATGACGGCTTGGTGTGGTCTTCTCAATATTTGACCTAGATGCATTGGGTATGATTTCATAGAGCATCCTAGATTGTGAATATACCAAGTCTAATTGATGGGATTTTAATATCTCTTGCTCTTCAATAGATACTCCAAGCAATGCAACAACTTTGGTAATGCGAGGTAAAAGAGACTTCACAGACTAGTCTATGAGAAGATGTTCTGGAATATTGGCTCTGATCATCCTCCATCTCCTTTTGCATTCATATATATGATATACAATGTGTGTAGCAGTGTTTCATCATAAGGATGTCGGATATTTCATTCTCGTTTCATAATAGATTAGTAATTAGAAGTTTGCGAGGAAAGCAATTTGTAAATACATGAATGAGTTTTGAGAAGCTATGATAACTCAATTTACCATTTCACATCTATGCCTATCAGGGTTCACTAGAAAAGTCTCAACACTCCTCCATCTGGTTGAGTCAACTAACACCACATTGGAAAGTCATAACATGGTTTGCAAGGTCTTTCCCAACTTACCTCCAAACTCAAGGACGCCTAAATACAACTTTTTAGGCATGGTTAACCAAGTTGGATCACGATTAATATGTATGCTCATTAATATCAATAGATCTGTTAGGTTCAAAGTTACCAAAAATTGCAAGGGAGATGTAAGTAAGGAATTAGGTCACCTAGGTTAATACCTGACATCCCACTCAAAAGGGAACTCCCACCTAAATTATTTCCACCAATGATGTCCCACCATTTTTGACTAGCCCAATGCTCATCAAGAAACTTACACTAGGGATATATCCATGACTAGTTGGAATTTCGGTATTGGGAGAATTTCCACCTTGGCATGCATCCTTGTGATGAGAGTATTCCAACTAACTACTAACATTCATGTAGGGATGTTTCTACCACTCACAAGAATACAAGTAAAGGCATTAGTTCCACAAACATGCATTCCTATAGGGGCATGTTTACTACCCCTGATAGGAATATTTCCATTGGCGGGATTTCCACCTCCAACAACTGAAGTAATAACAATATTTTCCATAGAGAATTTGGTGGATTGATTATTGTTTAAAAATGAAGAAACATTGTTCCTTTATGAAAACTTGTTTGCATGACCAAGAGGAGTGTCTTGTGAACCCATGAATGAAGGGTTAAAGTTTTATGCAAGAGTGTTATCTACATCTTGTATGATCAATAGATCAAAATATGTTTGTGATGGAGGAGGACGAACTTCTTCACCTCTCTATGGAATACCCTCTAAGACAAGAATGCCATCTTCTTCTTAAAACAAAGGTTCTACATGAACCTTCCCCTCAGTTGTAGGGTTGTTCAATGTGGTGTGTGTTTCTTATGACTTGCTTGAAGAGGACCTATAAATGTCAATAATGCACCTCATCAGAGGAAGCCCCATGAATTAGGGATGAAGACCTTGGTTGTTTTACCACTGGTAGGATGATTGATAAGCCACTTTGAAAGAATCAAAACTCAGTGAAAACTATAAATTTCTATTTATCAAACGAAATTTCTATGGCCTTCTACTGGGGTGAAGCGAAATAACAAAAACTGCACACACTTTCTAAAAATACTTTCTAGGGTATAGCAAGGGAAATTTTCCCTTTTAGGAACTAGCCCAAGGTGATTAAATCCTTGGGTCCAATTTGTGAAATTCTGAAAAGGGGCATTCTAAAGGTCATTTTTCCATGATGAGGGCCCAAGTCCAACCAATGTAGGTCGAGAGATAGTTATTGTAATTTCCCAAAATCTCCATCCAAGGTGCAATCTACCTCAAACAAACGATACCTTTGAGGAGAGCTTCAAAAAATATTATGGATATGTTGGAAATATTGTTGTCATTGATGTCAAAGACAGGGGGTGCCTAAAAGATGTCCAAGATAAATATTACAAGCCTACAAATGTCCAAGATAAATATTGCAAGATGGAGATTGTTAAAAGTATTGTTTTTGGTTAATTTGGATACCCTATCTTTGAAGGCATTTTTACCCTACATACCTAGCTCAAATGGGAGCACAAGTCACATGCTTGGAAATGTTATTTCAATATCTTTCCAATGATATATGTTATTCCCTCTAAATCCCTAGGAACGAGGATATATGAGTTTTTCCGTCGGACAACCCAACCAAAAAATTGAGGTCGACCTAGAAAGTGGGGACATAATTACTATAAATATAAGATGGATTTTTGCATTTGGAGTGAAACCAAGAAATATATCAAGTATGAGGTGTGCTAAAGGTGTTGGGGTGTCTTTATGGTGTGCAAGAGAAGTCTAATGGATTCTCTTAAGGTCTTTCTTATTCTCAAGGTATGTTATAATGTTGTGATGTTGCTGTGAGGTTGTGATGTTGTCGTGTGCACTGCTACGAGGTTGTGTTGTTGTCGTGAGGTTGTGATATTGGCGAGAGTGGATGTTGCTGCAAGTGGATTTTGTCATGAATGGATGTTGTCGTCAAGGGTTTTTTTCGTTAGTGGATGTTGTCGTCAGTGGATGTTGCTGTGAGTGAATGTTGCCATCAGTGGATGTTTCCGTCAGTGGATGTTGCCATCAGTGGATGTTTCCGTCAGTGGATGTTTCCATCAGTGACTGTTTCCATCAGTGATTACATTCTGAGAATGATGCCATGAGGCTTGGTGAAGTCAAAATTATTATATGTGTGAATATCACAGATTGGTGTCTACACATATCTTATTGAGTTGGTGCTCTTTTTAGGATATTGGTGTCTCCAGTAAGTTGGTGTCTGCATCTTGCTGAGTTGGTGCTCAACTAAGGATATTGGTGTCTTCGGTAGGTTGGTTCCTACATCTTGTTGAGTTGGTGCCCAATTAAGGATATTGGTGACTCTAGTAGGTTGGAGCCTACAATATTTGTAATAGTATGTTGGTGCCTACAATATTTGTAATAGTAGGTTGGTGCCTACAAACATTTATAAAGATAAGTTTTTGTGGTTTTCTCCCACAAGGGTTTCCACATTAAACTATGTGCATTGTGATTTCATTTTATATGTGATTCTTATTTCTCAGCCAATGATATATTGATGAATAGTTAAATAAAGTAAAAAGTATCATATACTGATTCACCCCCCGCTCTCAGTATAAGCATAAGCTCAACATGATCTACCTTAGGCACCATTAGCAATTTCTATAAGAAATCACCTCTATGGAACCTAGTAAAAGCTACTATGTTTTCATTTTCACAATAGATAACTAAGAGGAACAATTAGGGGTTAAACATTCATGTTGGGTAGGGACATATGAAAATTTACCCCACAATAGAAACTTTAGAAAGAAGGCATCACTTTAAGTAACTTTCCAATTATTCCAAAATCTCATATTGCACATTCACCCATGTCTAAGTGCATTTGGATATCACAACACTTAAGCAACTTTAACCTCATGCTTGATGCCTATGTTAAAGGTGCTTTCCTAACAAATATTTCTTGCTTACGAGGCTTGTCTCATAGTTAGTCAACTTATACTTCCAATGTAAGTGGCCTTGGATAATTAACTCTCCAAACCTACAACTAAGTCCCTACAACCTAAACTGTAATGAGTTTTATAGCATTAGAAATAGGTCCAATTCCTTTTATTAACATTTCTTTCAGGGGTGTATTTTTACTTAGAGGGGTGTGGGGGATGTGAATATGATGTTTTGAAAGGAAAAATCCAAACTAGATAAAAGAGATATACAAAAGAAAACTTTCTTTTGGATATCAAAGGTTAATGTCACATAGATCTTTGTTGTGGATTTCTTTTCTTAAAATATAAATATTTTTATGATCCTTATTTCACTTCAAACTTTATTTTTTAAAATCTACAAGAATGTGCAACTACTATTATGCTTCGTTCACACAATACTATTTCTCATGAAACATTACAATCTTTCTAACCACATGAATCATAAAATGCAAGGACACTTTTTTTCTTTTCATTTTTGTGGGAACAATCAAGACTAAACAAATTCATTATGCTAAATCACAATACTTAGAGAAAATCAAGACTACTTTTGATCTCCTATTAAAACCAAACACTACTAAAGGGAAAGAATTTTATTTTTTAGTTTTTCAAAACAAAAATTATGAATTTTTCCTTTAAACAAATGAAGACCAATAATGAAAAATGATAAACAACTGAGAAGAAAAAAAAAAGACTCCTATGGCCTAGTACAACGATAGAAGGAGACAATTACAGGGAAAAACATTGAATTTTCATAATTGGACTTAAATAAATATTAAGTTTCTCTACCATACGAGGATGCTTGTAGGGGGTTAATCGAAATCACAAGAGCTTCCCATGCCATGTTGAAAAACAACCTGCAAGCCAAAAAGTGTGCTCGTGGTGGTAATACGAGCAATGTGTAGGTGCCCACGATTGTGTTTGAAATTGCTTGGAATCAAAACATAGAAGAAGAAAATACAACTAATGAAGTTTAGACCCATAAATCCTTCTCTTGCTTCTAAGGTTCACTAAAAGGCTCTAAAGGTTTTTTCATGCATATTTAATACCTAACTGAAATAAACTAGAAGAAAATACCCATCCAAGGTTCAGTAAAAGGCTCTAAAGGTTTTTTCATGCATATTTAACACCTAACTGAAATAAACTAGGAGAAAATACCCACCCAAAAAAGGAGGAATTCTAAGAATCCTTCCCTTGAGAAGTCGTCATTTCTGTTAAACGGAAAATAGCTAAGGCTAATGGATTTACCTTGAACAAGAGGTTTGCTTCTTGCTGACATATTAGGATAGACAAATTTTTTTGTTTCTCAAATTAGATTAATACAAATGAAGTACTATGGTAAAAGAGAGACATAACACCTTTTGGTCATTGGTTCATTGTTTTCAAATGTTGGTCAATAGCTTGAATACCCAACACTTGGTTTCTTTGAACACCAACACACACACTCAAATTCGAAATACCCCTACTCTTTCTTTTAATAATAAATCAAATCAAATCATAATGATGTATTCAAATGTGATTAACCTATTGTAATCAAGAAAACAAATTTACCAATTCCATTATATGAACAATATGTGTTACCGATTAACCACAAATTAGCTTAGAATCTCGGGGAGGGGAGGGTGGAAAATTGAGATATATATTATAAAACTTAGAAGTTTACAACAAGATTGAATACCTGCTCATGTTGCTTGTGACCTCCTTTCCCAAGACCGGGTTCCTCCTGCCTTGACCTTGTTCAAAATTTCACTCAATTCAAGGACTTGGATGACTATACAACAGGGAAACCGAAGCTAGCTTTGAATTACCCTACGTATTATAGATAAGACTTGCATATAATTATATAGGGTTTCTCTTAGATAAGAGTTATTACAATTAAATCCTTATCCTAGTCTTTTGAGGGTTGGCCAAGATAATTCTTCCCATCCATGAATCTTTTATTTATACCTATATAAATAAGTTCATGTGGTTTAGGACTAAAATTGACAACTCACAATTGTACTTCACTTGTGCATCTTGCTCAAAACCCATA
>JZKD02S1672718.1:1288141-1309911 GCA_000966675.3 Picea glauca
TATATATATGACAAAGTCCCTATAAGACTCAAAATCACAGAGGACTTTACAAGTAATGCTTTCACCAATTTTGATCAACAATTTAGGTTAGGGATGACCAAATAAAGTTATAATAAGCATAAATCAATACACAAGGGTGTTAATAGGGAAAAACACAATTTTTATAATTCCATATCTCAAAAAACAAAGGAACCATAATACTCTGTTTAAAGATCCCAAATTGGAGATACACTATCTAAGTAGAAGAGTCATTTTGAATATTAACTAAAAAAATATTAGTAGATCGTGAGGCTTCAATACTTTAATACACGATTTGATCACTCAATAAAAACAATAGATAGGTATCGACAATTAATATAAATAGAATGAGACGACGAGGAGAGCTGTATGTGGCTAGGGTTTTACCCTAGCCATCATTTTCCATGAAGTTTGGTTTTCAAGAGCCATGTGATTCTCATTTGAGCTCTATATTCAACCCGTGTGTTGTTCCTTTGATGCTCATAATAACGTGGATCTATGTCCTAAGATGCTCGATTGGAGATAACACCACTGCTAGGTATGTTTAATGGGCCAGAGAATGGATCCTGTAGATGAGATTGCAACACTCAATCTCTTGGACAACTCTTCAAACTTGACAAAGCAATCTTTCCCATTGATGGATAAATTTGTCAACATGGTGGACTCCATTCCTCGGATGGAGATCCAATGTCAAAACTAAAGAAATAATTCCCTCATTCTTTCAAAACAAGCATTGATTGGAAATTTCACATGCCTCTGGCCCAACCTAAAAATTATAGAATAATCCTTGGCAGAGCAAGGGAAGCCCAAAATTAAAGACCAAGTAACTTTCTTTGCATGTAGCTGAGGTATTTTTTTTTTTTTTTAGAAATGAAGATCGAAAATTGATATTTCGATCAAGTCATTATTTAATGGGACCTTGTGGCATGCTATTGTCACATTGGTCAGTGGAATTCAACCTCTAAGAAGTTATTTCTTCAACCTATGTTTGTGTAAGGTTGCCACACCTCCCTCTCATATTTTGGGATTCATAAATCTTTAGAGCTATAGGGAACAAGTTGGGTCGATACATCGATCAAGATGAACCAAAAGGGAAATGATATAACTATGCTAGAAAGTGTGTAGAAGTGGACTTGGAGAGGGGACTTCCAGAGGCATTGTAAATAAATATGGAACTGGAGTCACCAACATGAATTATACTATGATTATATTCCTTTTAAGTGTAACTTTTACAATGAGTACGAGAACTTTGCTAAAACATGCCTAAAGAATCAAGAAGCTTGACTTCATACCAAGCATGAGATGAACCCTCTCAATCAATGGGAGAAAAAACCATTCGGGATAATGATTAATGCAAAAAAAAGAAGACTAAGGTACCACAATTCCCAAGCACAACTCGATAAGAATCACTCAGGACAAGTTCCAATTGCTTTGAGGCTGTTGAAAATTTAGAGGTTCTTGAAAAATAAAGTTTGGATATGGAGGAACAACCAATTTAGGGTGATATTGAACCCGAACCCCCTAGTATGTCACATGGAGGTCCCTCTTCCATGCCCCATGGAGGTCACAAGATCGTCCAAGCCTTAAAAGAAGCAGAAACTCCACAACTCCCATAGGTGGGATATGAAAAGAGTACCCCTCTTGCCCAATAGGTCATTTCAAAAATGAGGAATGGATCCTTAAGAGGGAAAGGACACTAGGAATGCCCAAAATTCCTCGATCAAGAAACATATATATCTTACAACAACTTTTAGGATTAAAGGCCCCTCATGTTTTGGCTCCTCTTACAAAGGGGTGGAAAACCAATCGAGATATTTCAGAGATATAATAAGAAAATAACAAAGCAAGTGATACTAAAACATTGCTTGCTGGCATGTTTGAGTTTTGGAATTACTTCTCAAATGATATGTCTCATAGAGTTGTAATGTTTCGTGAAGTTTTATTTTTACTAAAGCAATTCATTCAACAATATTCTAGTCAAACATATAGTGATAAGCATAAGATAGTAATGCTAGCACAATCAACAGACAATAATTTTGAATTTTTGAGAATATTTGAAGAATGTATGATAGACTCCATCTATATAATCTATATTATTATGTTGGACAGTTCAACCACAACCAATTTTTAATACAAAGCTTACTTGTTTTTGTTTAAAAAATAATAGCAAATAGTTCTTAGATGTGAAATAAGAATCGAGAAGGCCATGAGAAGGTCACATGAGAAAACCAAATTGATCAATGGCTTCAAACATGCTCCTAGGTTTCACAATACATATATAGATCCTAAAAAAGAGGGATATAATACCCATGATTGACATGAGGTCACAAATTTATCATTATTTGCATTCATGCAAATATTCCAAATATATGGGATGAAAAGAAGGAGCCTTATGTTTTCCCAAAACACTGCAATCAAGTTCTTTTTTGCTCGAATATGTTGGATAGGGATTGGTGGTTCCTACTAAGGCATGATTCAAAATTAAAACATTTTTTTGAGAACAACAATGTTATCATGCCAAGCGAGGAAGATAATTAAGGTGATGACAACAAAGAGCGATATGTGCATGTTTTATTTCAACATTTTTGTTGTGGTTGTGTCATTTTATTATGGTTTTATATAATTGGCCAGTGACGCATGCATTCTTAATTGTCATAGTTTTACTTAGTTTTTGTCTATGCAATGATAGTTATCTAGAGAAACAATGGGCCCAAATCTTGGTAGAGAATAAAAGTACAATTGATAGTGATTTCACAAATGTTTAATGAGTATATCTAGGCATAGTTAGTTATTGGTAAGTTTCAATTATTCCAAAAATTGAATACAATACCAAATCATTTTTTCTTCATTTTATGATATTGGCCATGAAAAGTTAATAACCATTTACAACTACCATATTGAGAGAAAAAAAATGTTTTGGAACTTCGAGCTCTTTAATGAATTATGAATCATTATTGAGTGTAAGTTTTGGATGTTATGTCTTTTTGTAAGCTTGATATTAACAACTAGTATCATCAAGGTCACTATAGTTTAAGGTCTAATTTAATCTCTTTTTATATTTAATATAAAAAAATTAAAATTATTTTCATGATTTAATAGAAAATTTAATCATAGAAATTTGATTTTAAAATTAATCAAAGATGATTTATAACTATTTTCACGGTATAATATTCATGATATTGTCACTATATAAAATTGGATGAATAATTATTTAATTATATTTAACTATCAAAATTTTAATTTTATAAGATTAATAATAAGTTTAGTAAAAATATTTAAGAGTAAATTTTGAAACAAATGATTTAATAAAAAAACTTTAATCAAAATATTTGATTAAATCAATCAAATCACACAATGATTAATTGAATAATTTAATCAACGGTGTAAACAACTTTAATCAACATATTCTATCTCTCGAGACAACAAAGAATTCACCTTCAAAAAAAGTTAAACATTACAAGGCATTAACTGATTATACTTTTTGCAATCACAATCCAAATTATATGATTCGTGTAACTAGAGTTGAACGTTACATCACATCTCAATTTTAAATGATTGATACATCTAAAATTTAGTAGGGAAATAGAGAAATATTTAATAATGTTAAATATTAACATACCAATAATACATTTATAAATCAAACAACATCGACATCAACATGATATGAAAAGGTGTAGTATATATAAATGATAACATCAAAATTAATATGTATGTCAAATATACATTGCAACAATTAATATGCGTGTCAACTATTGTTAGGGTTGCACCAAATCCAAAGGCATCAATACCTTCACTACATAAGAATGTTGATACACACTAATATAGATCTCCAAGATCTAAATGAGACAATAAGGTAATGTTTATAGAATCATTAGTTGGTGTAGTAGTAGGTGGATTGTTAGGCGCAACAACTAGTGTTGTAAGAGGGTTGATCAATGCATATGTAGGATTTGATGGTGCAAGTGGAGTTATTGGTGGCATTTTTTTTCGAAAATAATGAGAAGAATGTAAATTAAAAAGCTAAACTGGAAAAGTAAAATGGTGAAACTACAAATTAAGGTATAGCAAAGATTTTGGGATGTTTCAAAAATTTCTGAAATGAACTCGAATATGTTGTGGAAGAGTAGGACCGATGAAATCCAACGATTCGATAATACATGAAAGGGGGTGCTCGTAGAGGGATTAAAAGTGTCAGTGCTTGAATGTGTTCTTAGCATTAGAGGATAGTAAAAACGAAAATTTGTGTTGGCCCTTGACCAAGTTTTGAGGAAACATTGGTTGTGTTTGACCACTTTTGGGACTTCGACAGGCTGGTTGAAGATGGAGCACCCAGGTGGAGCTGAGATCGCGGGCTCTCACTTATTTTGCGGGCTTGTGGACCCAACAAAGGGTTACTAGGGTTTATGTAATGGGTTATGGGATGTCGGCCCATGGGTTTACCCATGATTAGGCCTTTTTCAAAATGTATAAATAAGTAGCTAAGCGATGTAAGAAGGGGTTGTTTTGGCTATGTGCACAATATGTTGTAAGTGTTAATGTTGGCTTAGTGCAAGAGGTTGTAAGTTGCTTTGTGCAAACAGACTGTGTAGAGTGAGGCTTTGTGCCTTGACCTGATTTTGGGAAGGAGGATTTGGTGTGCAACGCGCAGATTTCCTATCCTTGACGGAGTTTTGCTATGTGGCTTTGTGCACAGGAGAAACTGAATGTAAGGAGATTGGAGACTAATAAAGAAGAAGAAGAAGTTGTTGGACGTAGCCCCACACTGGGGTGAACCACGTATATCCTGTGTCTTGTTGTGATTTGTGTGATGTAAATTATGCTATTTATCTGCTTATTGTTGTTGTTACAATGTATGATGAATGCATTTGATGTTGTTGCTTAGTGCTTAACGATATTAAAGATAAATGAATGCTAGATCTAAGATAATGCTATGTTCTAAGTGATTAAAAGTGCTTGATCTTTATTGTTATTGCACTGATATGTAATAAGGGTTTAATATGCGATGTGAATGAGACTCATGAACTAATGCATATTGTTGTCTAAGTGCTCTGCTAAGTGTTGTAATCACAGATCTATGTCCCAGCTTGGTTGTAGACACGTGAGTCCTACAACCCCCCCCTGTCTCTACCTCGGGTGAGACTTCATTTGCTTCACAGGTGTGGCCAAAAGGGTCGGTAGTTAGGGTTTTGTTGGTGCGATGTTGAAGTGTTGAACCCTGTGTCTTCCCCTGTGCCAACAAATTGTTATGTTGTCGGGACTTGAAACTATGATTGCTGGGAACTGAAGAAAAGAGAAAGCTCTGTGCGTAAATCTGTCACTGTAGTGCACAATATTCTACTTGACTTGTGAATCTCTGTGCTAATAAAGAAACCTAATATGAAGAAAAGAGGTAATATCTTAAAGCTTTGTGCTCCGATAAGGGTAAGATACGTGAAAATTTTTGCTTCGAAAGCCTGAATCTAGGTATGTTTGATAGATTCTGTCCTAGTCTGAATGGTAGGGCCCAGTTAGAAGAAAGAATTGATCTGAATAGAGAAAGATATGTTATTCCTATGCATAAAAATAATTTTTGGACTAATAAGTGGATGCAAGAGCCTAGAAATAATTTTTGCAGATTGCAGGTCCATCACTGTGATCCCAGTGCGCTGTACAGTAAAGGCTGGGGCTCATTTAAAAGAAAGAGAGGATTGACATTGTGTTATAATTGTAGAAGACCGAGACATCTTGCTAAGAAATGACCTGGTACATGTCCTATTTTTCTTTATTGTAAAGTTATTGGTCATGAGGTTGAGGATTTCCCAAGAATGATTGCTAAAGTTGAAAAGATGAACACGAGACAAGAAAACTCTGAATAAAGTCAAGAGGGTAAGAGCATGTTGGGGAATCATAAAGAGATAGAGTCAAAGACTATGTTAGTAAAGTAGAAAGAAGTAATGGATGATCACATAGACATCAATTTACCCGATATCCTGACTTCGACATAGATTGTGTATTGGATGAAGAAACACACGTGAATATTATGCTAGAAAGCACTTGGGAAATTTTGGGAAGGCTTGCTATGATACCTTCATTGGGAAGGATAGGCTTGTTTAAAGGAAACATGACAACCCTATGTGGAAGAGTTACTAATATACCTATGATTGCTCATGAAACATCGATTGAAGGAGAATTTGAAGTCATTAAATTTGTTGAGAACAACGTCCCTTTTCCACTTTTATTAGGAAAGACTTGGATTAATAAGGATCAGATCAAAAGGAAAGCAGAGGAGGAAGCTACATAACAGAAAAAACAAGAACTAAAGGACTTCATAACTAGAAAAATAGAGTGACTAATAGAAGAACAAGAGGATAAGTTGAAGCAACAAAGGGAAAGAGAATTAGCTGTCGAAGTTGAAAGAACACAGGAAGGCTTGAAGAACCCATCCATGCAGGAAAGAAGTATAGCCACCTTGGAAATAGTAAGAGAAGGGACATTAACCTCAGAATCCGTAACAACACATCAACCGTGCGAAGTCCTTTCACTAGGAGAGAATATGAATACAAATGGGAAGAGGATTCCAGAAATTGTTAAAGAAGCTCAAATCACAGGAAAGAAGGCCAGGAAGCTTAATAAGAAGAAAGTTAAGCTAGAAAAACTAGAGGAAGCTACAGAGAACAAAAGGAAGACTTCGGAGGAGGCAGATCTGTAGAACTTGAACCTCAGTGGAATAACATAAAAGAAAGACTTCGGAGGAGGCATATCTGTAGAACTTGAACCTCGGTGGAATAACATAACCACGCAGAATGAGACTTCGCCACAACGAAACTATATGACCATTGGAGGCGCCCCGACCGTCAAAATGACACCCCATAACGACTAGAAAATGTAGTTATGAGCGAATGGACCATTGAGACCATGCCATAATGGATGGATTCACATTGATGGATGCATTCTTGCACGTTGGAGGAATCCGTTACGACGCTTGCTTATTTAACCTGTCGGACGCTGCGTTAGGACCACTTTTTGCCATCTGTGATTATCCAAGCTACCAGAAAATTGATTGTGTATCGCGAAGTGATTTCTATAACTCGCCATCCATTGGATTACCTCGCTTATCTGTATGCCTACCTGATCTATTTGTCTACTAGTGTGGATGTCGGGCGAACCTAGAGCGTTAGAGATATCTGTTAAGATGATCCTTACGAAGATAATGGATGATAGACAGTTTTCTGTAGGAAAACAGGCGTAGTTGACTGGGGGACTACAAGCATCCCCTTCGACTGGACGCTGTTATAGCCATGCTAACCCCATGACTGAGAAGAGAAGTAAGCATCGCGATGATTTGGCTAACGTGAAGTAGATCCCGTCGGTCTTGCCAGATTACAAACCTCCTTTGGATGGCATGGTTAACCACGACAACATCCCACATGATTTTGAGTATACGTTGATCACTGCGTACATCCCGAAGGGGATACGCGTAGTTGGAACCCAGTTGGGACAGATCCCAGCTCTAAAGAACAAGGAATTTAGTCTCATTGACAGAAATAACTACGCCATGCTCACGCCCCAGAGGTATTTGATGAAGACGACTGGGAAGAAGCTGCACATAGTCTCCCAGCCGCGGATTAAGGAGCTCGCGTAGTCAACGATACTGAACGTGATGAAGATCCCTCACTTTGGTCGACATTAGGAGGTTAACGCTTGCGTTAAAATACTTATGTCGTGCTATCATGGAGGATATCTATGGATCGACAGGCACATTACTGTGGATTTGACGCTGATCCACCTGATCACATGACCGAGCATGCATGAACCAGACCCTCAACAGTTCCACCTAGGGAAGACTTCAGATCGCTCCCTGGCACATCGCATAAAGGAGGATTATGGCGATGTAGAAAAGGGAAAGCGAGGCTACAAGGTAGCCTCTATCCAGGATGGCGCAGTGCACCTTGCTTGCTAACTTATAGATGGCAAGCTTGTCAGAAAGAACTGCCCGACATAGGTCACTGGGTTCGTAGTGGATCTCGCTGGGAAGTGCGTGGAGGGGATGCAAATGAACTAGGGAGTTACCTTGTCAAGGAGCTCGAGAAAGACTGCCGCAAAGTGTAGGATCAAGATTATGAATTCCATTTTAGCTGGTTACTTGTATTGATCGCATTTGTCACTTGGGAGTTGCCAGAAGGAGAGACATTTCCAGAAGTTGAGCCATCGGAGCCGTTGGCCGCAAGGTTCTCCACCTTGTGGTATACAAATGACATGTCGAAGCATTGGTAGTCGAATGATGTGTTCCATGCCTAATACCAACAACTGAAGCATGCTATTGAGGCATTCCCATGCATGACACCGAACACATTACACCAGTACATACCACTAGTGAAGTTCCACGCAGATCGACACTTTATCTATATCACTGCGCGTAGGGATGAGAGCAAGGAGGACTTACGGTCCTATTATAAGCTGACCGACGAAGACATGGATGAGATCACCAAAGAATGGATGGTGGATTTCCTTGTACCAGTTGAATATGCAGAGCTCTTTGACGCAGACATCATAGGAAGCCCCTTGGATACCTGGGTCAAGCATGACAAACAGACTAGCGTGAAGAAAAAGAAGAAAAAGGGAGGAAGTGCATAACATAGAAACTGATGTGGAGGACAACGCTTCGAAGGAAAGTGGGCCTGACTCGCTCGCATGAGGAAGAGGAGATGAGTAAATCAAGAAGGAGGAGGGGAAGAAGGGGAAAAGCAAGGAAAAGGTGAATATACACCGCCGAAGGACCCCCCTACTGAGGTAGAAACATCAAAGAAAAGGAAGGTTTCCCTGTGTTAGCACTATGTAAATCTATCTGATTGAATAGACAAATGACATAGGTAACTATTTCAACCAGCTTTAGAGCTGAGGCACTAACTTGCTCAACTCAGAGAGGGATCTCTCGCTTCACTTGATATTTCATTGATGGATTGTGGTTAGATTTTGATTGTTTTTTTTTCGGGGGGGGGGGATTTATAAAATTACTGAAGAAATCAAGACAACATTTGGGATATGGAGTCAGGAATGAACAATGCATCGACAAATCATGAAAACTATCAAGAGGAAAAGGCTAAATGAGGCGATGTGTCTGAGTTTAAATCTGAAATTTGCATGGTATCAGAGGAAAATGAAACATATAACTGCATAAGAGCATATTAAAATGAATTCTGAATTGGTTAAGAAGAAATACACATAGCCGAAAATGCTAATCCAAGAGCATCGTGCGATGAATTCTGGGCTTTTGATTCTCCAATTTAGACAGATGAAAGTGTAAATGAAATAAAAGATCACAGGAATTACATACCATGAAATAATACAGAACTCATATCACAGCCAATTAGAATCTTTTCATAAACAGTTCAAAAATCTGCTTCTGCATTTGTATATTCATTCTAGCTCCAAAGTTTTACAAAGTCTTCCTGCTCAGAGGGTAGGCTCCTCTTTTATCCATGCTTTCTATATCCTCGAGACGATATATATATATAGAGGAGTTACTTTTGGAATTCAAAACTATTAAACTAGTCCATAATTCTAAAAATAGAGGTCAGTTATAAAAAGGAGTAATGTATAACGACAATTCTCCTATTTTAACAGGATCGTTACGAACATGTCTGACATATCTGGGGATTTTTCCTTCGACCGCCATATGTCCAAAATTTTCTGGAACATACTCAATTTTACCTGAGAATTCATTCCATCTTGGCGATTTCCTCCTTTAGAGTGCTCAACGAGGCCAGTTGATTTTCCCCAACGCTCTCGATCGCCTCAGCTCTGATCTTTGTTTTTGGCCATTTTCTCCGCTTCTTCTTCACTTCTCACTTGTAGAGTTTGTTTGCGTGTCCATTGATGATTAGGTCCCTCATAACAAGATTTAATCTGACCACTAATTCTGGTTCAGTCGTAGGGTCAGTATGGAATTTGGTTGCTAATATCTGCGCAACCTTTCTTTCTTTCTTACTCAATTGGTAAACTTGCCATGTTAGTTGAAAAGCCTGTTATACTGGATACTGTTTGATTGGCTCTGTCCATGTCTTCCAACTTTGCAGAGACCACGATTTTTTGTTTTCCTTAACTCTGCAAAACTCAGGAAATCGATTTAGCTTGATATTACTTCGCTTATGAATGAGACGACGATTTCCCGGAGTAGAATAACGCCACCCATATTTGAAAACCGATAGTCCTCGAATCCTAATCATGAATTACTGACAAGATTACTTCCAGGTACATTGGTTTTCCACGCTTCACCATTCTATTTCAAATGATGAGCTTTTGAGTTAGTTATACGACATTGTTCACTTGACATTTTCGAATGGGAAGTACCTGAATGAGTGACGTGAGGTGATTTGACTAGCCATCACCTTCCCCCACATGAATTGTTGATTTGACATATTAGACCACATGACATCGGGGATTTTGGTAAAATGGTTTTAGGCAGACTGCTTTTTTTCCCAATGTACTTCTTAAAGTGACACATGTCCACTAATAAAACCACAATAGTTTTCCCTGGCCCGCCCTCTCATAATTAAATTCCGTGCTATTTCGCCGCCCGATATGTATCTCGACCGTTGATCTGGGTTGCTTCAAGATCGACGATCCATCAGATCCTATCCTTTGTGCTCCTGCTATATTTGTCCACATGCTGCCACATATGACATGGACCTCCAAATCGCGCCATGTCTCTATATCGCTTTATTCATCCGTTAAATCTGAAACTCGGATTTCAAGTGTAATTGTTATGGTGATAACATAGGCTCCAACTGGGGATGCTATCCTCCCTATGAGGTAGAAAAGAAATGTAGACTCGATGCTTTCTTCGTTGGGCCGTTTTAAAAACATGTGCGTGTATTCTGTTACGTCTTGGCAACTGAACATCAAATCTTAAAACCAGACTTTGCAAACTTCTCTCAACTAGATACTGAACGCTGAATACACCACTAAAATATGACTATACACAATACTGGAAATCCAAACAGAAAAATGCTTGACCAACAAGCTTATTCGCACACTCCTACTTACTCTAACTACTGAAACGAAATGCCCATAAAATAAAATCAAAATGCCAATGCAACCATGCAAGAATTTTATCCACTGTTTGTTTACTTTGCACAAGCTTGCTCCAAATCCTGCTTACTGATAATTCATTCAAAAATTCATCCATAAACCCAAATCTCAAAAATTTAAAAACATTTGGACTGTTCATTTCCTCCAACAGGATTGCAAACAGATCTTCTAAAATATGCATGAAACAATCGTGTTTCACTCCTTCCACTGCGTTTTTTCTTTCAGGTGATTCAACTTGTTGACTTCTAAAAAAATGACAGATTTGTTGAGAAGCATGGTAGTAAGAATTTGAGTCATAGGGCGACCATGGCTGAAGAACATCACCTGGTGTAAAAAGACTCATATTTGATATAGACATTGATTTTTTGCAATCCACTATTATTGGCAGATTCTGATTGTAAAGCCTTTCCATATAACGTGTCTTGGGATCATGAATTATATGAAAGAATGTTTCATTTTCAGGAGTCAAGACATAAGAGAAAGCTTCCTAGATGAGTGTTTTTTTGCTGCTTGGAGTCTTCATAGGTGAAGTTTCAAAATCTTCATCCATGTCTAGGCCGCTTAGAAATAGGATCACTACGTCATTTTCAAGGGAAGAAAGGGAGCCTTGAAATACTTTGTCCTACTGGAAATATTGTTGAACATCTAAATTAGTCTTAGGAGAAGTAAAATGACTTTTAACAACAATTTTTTGATCAACTTATTCTTTGATCTGATGGTTAAGCACATGTTGTAACTCCGAATTGGAATATTCTTTCAACTAATTAGCTATATGATCATTTAGTGCATGCGGGTGTTGTTGGTCTTCCTTACTGATAACAATTTCCTCATGTGAAGTAGTGATACTGTGAATGCAGTCAAACTTCCTTGTTTCTTCTGTTACATCATGATTTGCTTTCAACCATTCAAAGGAAGAAAAACAAAATGGAAGATAATCTCCATTTGCAAGTTTACTTCTCTCATCGTGCCTGGAGGATTTCTGACTTTATGCAATACAAACATTTTGTTTTATCAGTTCGAAAGAGGAAAAACACAATGACAAGGTCCTTTTACCTGAATTCAAACTTTCTCCAATTTCTTCACTGCTGTCGTAGGTACGTTTTTCAATATCTTCAGATTGTTGAACATGATATTTTTCAGCTTCATCTTCGACCGATGGCTACACTTTTGAACTTACAAGATCTTCTACACAACAAGTAATAGGGACATCAAACACTTGAGAAGAGTACTGCAATATCTTGTCAATTTGTTTCATTTGTTTAGTGTGATTTTGCATCAACACAAATTCGTTTGTCTCAATAATGACCTCAAAATTTTCTCTTACCAATTTAAATGCAGCAAAGCATAAAGGTAGAGAATTCTCTTCAGCTGATCCGACACTTTGCTCTTTGTAACTGTGATACGCGGGTTGATTTATCTCACCGTGTTGCTGAAAAAGAACGTCTTCAACATCACAATCATCCTCATATTTTTCATATATAGGCAAATCAGCCACATATGCGATGTCATCTAACAAGAACAAACTGGGAACATCAACCTGTTCTTCAACAAACTGATTTGTAAACTTATCTTCTTGACCGTCTACAAATGAATACATAAAACAATCAGCCCTTTGCTTATCATGAGATGGTTCAACACCCCCTCTTTCAACAGGTGGAATATAATTTTTTGCAGAATCATTGGCATTGGAAACTGCAAGAGGACCTATGGTATTGTCAATTCTATGCTTAGAATCCCAATCAACCCCTTTCTTCTGATATTCACTTTCATGTTCTTGAGCATTCAGTCCCTCATTTTGAATCTATTTACATGCTTGGATGTTGTGTTGAATGTCCTAAGCATCATCAAACATTTGTTGTAAGGACTGGGGTCTTCTTTCCGCCAGGAGGAAATACGAATCTGGATGGAGAGTAGTTGCATAATGGAGCATGGCAGCAGCTTCAGTGGGTTGAGTTTCTTTGGAAAAATTGTGATAGATACTTGAAAACCTTCTACCGAATATAGAAATAGTTTCATTGCCCTGATTTTTTAAAGCATATAACTCTCTAAGCTGTAGATCCAAATATTTCTTCTTGCCCCAAAACCTTAAAAATACATCTTTCAATTCCTCCCATGAGCTAATTGTCTTTGGCTGCAAATGCTTAAACCAGTCTTTGGTGTCTCCTTTCAAGGATTGAAATAAGGCCCTCATACAAACATCATCATGGTCAATCTGAAACAAATCTATAAAATGCTCAAACCCTTGGATGTGTTTTTCAGCTGAGCTGGTATTAGGTTCCCCATCAAACACAGGTAGGTACTTATAGTACTCAGAAGGAAAATCATGAAGGACTTGAGGTAGCTTCAAAGGTCTGTATCTATGTTGAATCTTGGGGGACGTTGGATTAAGTATAGGAGGTGAAATACCAATCTTGGATTCATGAGGCTCATCGTTATGGTCCTCACATGGCTTAGATGGAATATTTTTATCAAGGCCAGTGATAAACCGAGGGAAAAGTTGTGTAAATTTAAGAGGGGGATATATAATTTCTAGATTGTCATGGTCATGATTTGCATGCAGTAAGTAAAGAAGAACTTGTCTAGCATTTTCAAGAAAGGACCAGAGGAAACTTATAATAAATAGTAAAATTACTTGGAAAAAATCCCATTTTAAGCATTTGTTTTCTTCCATAATGCCTTTTCATACCTTTGCCAAGGGGCATGGTCTTCCAGTGAATTCTCTGAACTACATTTGAAACTTGAGTGGATTTGCCAATAATGTTTTGGGATCTAGATTTTGCATTGAGAGTGGAGTCGCCATTGATGTTTTGGAAGCTGGATTATGCATTGAGAGTGGAGTCGCCAGTGAAAATTTAAATTTATGGATTCTTCTACTAGTGGAATCGTCTTCAAATAGATTTTTGATGTGTGGATTCGCTAGAGCAGGAGTACAACCAATATGTGCCTAAGTCTCTACTGCTCTTAGACCTTAGAACTCAACCATGTCGTTGTTTCCCGGGGAAAATTTTTCAATTTCGTCCTCGACAACGACGCCAAAATGTTAGCACTCTGTAAATCTGTCCGACGGAATAGAGAAATGACAGAGGTAACTATTTCAACCAGCTTTAGAGCTGAGGCACTAACCTGCTCAACTCAGAGAGGGATATCTCATGTCACTTGATATTTCTTTGATGGATAGTGGCTAGATTTGGTTTTTTTTTTGGGGGGGGGCGTTTATAAAATTACTGAAGAAATGAAGACAACATTTGGGATATGGAGTCAGGAATGAATAATGCATCGACAAATCATGAAAACTATCAAGAGGAAAAGGCTAAATGAGGTGATGAGTCTAATTTTATATCTGAGCCTAAATTGCTAAGCCAAGAGCATCGTGTGATGAATTCTGAACTTTTGATTCTCCAATTTAGACAGATGAAAGCGTAAATGAAATAAAAGATCACAAGAATTACATACTATGAAAGAATACATAACTCATATCACAACCAATTTGAATCTTTTCATAAACAATTCAAAAATCCACTTATGCATTTGTATATTCATTCTAGCTCCAGAGTTTTACAAAGTCTTCCTGCTCAAAGGGAAGGATCCTCTTTTCTCCATGCTTTCTATATCCTCGAGATGATATATATATAGAGGAGTTAATTGTGGAATTCAAAACGATTAAACTTCTCCATAATTCTAAAAATAGAGGTCAGTTATAAAAAGGAGTAATGTATAACGTCAGTTCTCCTATTTTAACGGGATTGTTGCGAACATGTCTGACATATCTGGGGATTTTTCCTTCGATCGCCATATGTCCAAAATTTTCTGGAACATACTCAATTTTACCTGAGAATTCATTCCATCTTGGCGATTTCCTCCTTTAGAGTGCTCAACCAGGCCAATTGATTTTCCCCAATGCTCTCGATCGCCTCAGCTCTGATCTCTGTTATCAGTCGTTTGCTCCGCTTCTTCTTCACTGCTCGCTTGTAGAGTTCGTCTGCGTGTTCATTGATGATTAGGTCCCTCATAACATGATTTAATTTGAACCCTAATTCCGGTTCAGTCACAGGGTCAGTATGGAATTTGGTTGCTAGTATCTGTGCAACCAACCTTTCTTTCTTACTCATTGATAAGCTTGCCATGTTAGTTGAAAACCCTGTTATACTGGATATTGTTTGATTGGCTCTGTCCATGTCTTCCAACTTTGCAGAGACCATGATTTTTTGTTTTCCTTAACTCTGCAGAACTCAGGAAATCGATCCAGCTTGAGATTACTTCACTTATGAATGAGACGATGATTTTCTAGAGTAGAATAGCGCCACCCATATTTGAAAACTGCTAGTCCTCGAATCCTAATCATGAATTATTGACATGATTACTTGCACGTACGCTGGTTTTCCACACTTCACCAATCTATTTTGAATGATGAGCTTTTGAATTAGTTATAGGACGACGTTCACTTGACATTTTCAGACGAGAAGTACCTGAACGAGCGACGTGAGGTGATTTGACTAGCCATCACCTTCCCCCACATGAATTGTTGATTTGACATATTAGACCACGTGACATCGAGGCTTTTGGGAAAATGGTTTGACGCAGACTACTTTTCGCCCTGATGTACTTATGAGGGCGCCACACATCCACTAATAAAACCAAAATAGTTCTCCCCGACCCGCCCTCTCATAATTAAATTCCATGCTATTTCGCTACCCGATATGGATCTCGACCGTTGATCTGGGCTGCTTCAAGATCGACATTCCGTCGGATCCTCTCCTTTGCGCTCCTGCTATATTTGTCCACATGCCGCCACATATGACCTGGACCTCCAAATCGCGCCATGTCTCTATATCTCTTTAGTCATCCGTTAAATCTGAAACTCGGATTTCAAGTGTAATTGTTATGGTGATAACACCCCTCAGAAACCCTCAGTAAGAAAGAAGACATGCGCTATTAAGCCCAAGATGAAGGCCACACTCACAGAGGACGATGTCAATCTAATCATCATAGTTGTGGAGGATGCTTCAAAGGATATCTTGCAATGATATAGAGAAAAACATGAGACGTTGTATGAAAGAATCAAGAAGGAGTTGAAGGAGATACAACAAGCAATACAT
The DNA here is from genome assembly GCA_000966675.3 of Picea glauca. Classification (NCBI taxonomy): domain Eukaryota; kingdom Viridiplantae; phylum Streptophyta; class Pinopsida; order Pinales; family Pinaceae; genus Picea; species Picea glauca. The sequence goes on from JZKD02S1672718.1 coordinate 1,304,326, forward strand.
TCAAGTCACGTAGTACCTACTACGCCTTCTTCATCGAAGATTGCAGAATTGGGGGATGAGACTACCCAATTATGATGACTAACAGATGCAACAAAGGCTCAACTTCAGTGAGTCCAAGAAGAAAAGGAACAGGCTAGAGAAGTCTTGAAGCAAGAAAATGAGGAGGTCTTAGAGAAACTATGAGTTGCACAGTCTTGCGTAACCGCCTATGAGAAGGAGAAATATGAAATTCAGGTGATGGTAGAGGAAGACAAAGAAAAGATACAGAAAGAAAAAGACCAGCTTCTCGCAAAGCATACTGTGGTCAAAGAGGTGGTGACTAAAGCACTTCACTTTGTGCCGGGCTTGGCATAGGAGGAACAAGAGTCAACCAAGATTCAAGTGGGGAAGCTTGTTGAGGCCGTTCATCAGATTCAAGCAAGGATAACGGAGTTAGAGTTCTAATCAGTGCTAAGCACTTGACAAGAAGTGCGTGATCAGAGGGAGGAAGCCGGTAAGAGCGTAGTTGGAAGGATGAAGGTACTCGCCTTAGAATGTAAACAATTGAGTGATCAAAGTGCGCAAACCTATGAACGCTTCGCAGAAGATCCAGAGCTAAGGAAACTGGAAACGTAGCTTCAGGAGCCGCAACTACAGGCATCCACCGTGCAGGCGCCGATGAAGCTACTCACTGTGGTCGATTAAATGAAGAGATCACATGAGTAGTGCGCATTCCAACAACAGATTACTGTCATCTAATGCAGAGTCATGGAGGTCACACAGAGATTACAACCGGTGCAGGAGGAAGTCTCGGCGGTGTTTGAGGGGATCGAAGGGCAAGGATCGCAACTGGACCAAGTGGTTGCGACGATGGAACAACACCTGGAAGGGCCTATTACAAAGAAAATGATCCAAGAGTTTGCTGAGCAGGAAGCTCAGGCGAAGCAACAAGTCAAGGTAGCTCGAGGCCTTCGAAGCAACATTGCCCAGATCTGAGTGACTTGGGACGAGTCATAGGTGAGTGTTGGGGGATTGTTGGACCTTGACCAAGTTTTGAGGAAACATTGGTCGTGTTTGACCACTTTTGGGATCACGGGATATCACTTATTTTGTCGGCTTGTGGACCCAACAAAGGGTTACTAGGGTTTATGTAATGGGTTATGGGATCTCAGCCCATGGGTTTACCCATGATTAATCCTTTTTGTAAATGTATAAATAAGTATCTAAGTGATGTAAGAAGGGGTTGTTTTGGCTATGTGCACAATATGTTGTAAGGTTTAATGTTGGCTTAGTGCAAGAGGTTGTAAGTTGCTTTGTGAAAACAGACTGTGTAGAGTGAGGTTCTGTGCCTTGACCTGATTTTGGGAAGGAGGATCTGGCGCGCAGTGCACAGATCTTCTGTCCTCTGCGGAGTTTGGCTCTGTGGATTTGTGCACAAGAGCAACTGAATGTAAGAAGATTGGAGACTAATAAAGAAGAAGAAGAAGTTGGTGGACATAGCCTCACAGTGGGGTGAACCACATATATCCTGTGTCTTGATGTGCTTTGTGTGATGTGAATTATGCTATTTATCTGCTTAGTGCCATTGTTATAATGTATGATGAATGCATCTGATGTTGTTACTTAGTGCTTAACAATATTAAAGATAAATGAATGCTAGATCTAAGCTAATGCTATGTGCTAAGTGATTGAAATTGCTTGATCTTTGTTGTTACTGCGCTGATCTATAATAAGGGTTTAATTTGCGATGTGAATGAGACTCATGAACTAATGCATATTGCTGTCTAAGTTCTCTACTAAGTGTTGTAATCACATATATGTGTCCTAGCTTGGTTGTAGACACCTGAGTCCTACAAACCCCCTGCCTCTACCTCAGGTGAGACTTCATCTGCTTCATAGGTGTTGCTGAAAGGGCCGGTAGTTAGGGTTTTGTTGGTGCGTTGTTGAAGCATTGAACCCTGGGTTTGCCCCTGTGCCAATAATTTGGTTTAGTATTTTTTATTTTATTTTACTCTACTATGATGTGTCTTGTACCTCGATTAGGTATGGAGCACACCATTAAGGATTTATACAATAATATTTGGAACCTACCTCAACACATGTGTTATTATTACACATCTATGCTTTTCTATATTTAGTGCACATTTCTAACTAATTTTTAAAACATTTTTATTTTACAATGGGTTTTAATATAGCTTGAAGCGACACTCCTTGTATCGATATGCATAGGTGTGATTGTATGTTTAGTGTACATTGCATGAATTTATTTTTAAATACTCTTTATTACAAATTTGAACTGGAATTGGTATTTTTATAATTCAAGCCTCCACTTGTGCACCTTATCTCACTCAACACTGGTGTGGTTAAATCTACATGGTGCACCAAAAAAGAACATGTTTAAAAATGTTAACTTTAACATGGTGTGCATGGTATTGTATGCGTCGATGCCTCTGTAGGTTTAGTAAGCACTGTTGTGATCTAATTTTTTTTAAATTGTTGTTTTTACAAAATTTGGGATTTTTTTTAACTCTAAAAGTGCTTCACCTTGTAATATGATGCATTTGTGTGTTTTATGTGATAATGAACATTGGGAATTTTATAGGTTTTGTATTCATTTTTTGGCATTTGTTTTCAATTTGTAATAACCCTAATTAACTATATAATTATCATGAATGATAAATATTAATTTAATTAATTATTAAAATAACTTTATGGAGACTTTATTATAATATTATTAAAATTGGTAGTTGAATAAATTAATGGGAGGGATAAGGTGATTGAGGAATTAATGGGGGATAAGGCGGTTGGAGAAATGGAAGGAGGGAGTGGGATTTGAGGGAGGAGGATAAGGGAGAGGGGAGAACTTGGGAAAGAAGATCTTTTTGGTTTTGCAAGGGAAAATTTGGGGAAGAAGGAGGAGGAAGAAAGGCCGAAAGAAGGAGTTTAAGTGAACAGTTTGGCTGGAGGACTCTCACAGGGGCATAGTTGTTGCTGGAGGACTCTCATAGAGGCACAATTGTAAGGAAAATGTGGCACAATTGAGCGATTTTATGAGTGAGTACGATTTTGGAATTTCGTACATCAAGGGTAAGGAAAATGTGGTCGCGGATGCCTTAAGTAGGAGACGACGTGTCTTCTCCTTGGTACCCTTAAAAGTCAATCTTAGGGAACATGTGTTGGGACAACTTATTGGGGATAGTTGTTATTTAAAGGTTACTTCAACCCTCCAGAGCGGAAGACAATTTGATCCAAAGTATGAAGGATATAGCCTGGAAGCAGATGGACTATTAAGATATCAAGGACGTAGGTACATCCCTGAAGGTGGGGATATTTGAAGCATCATACTCAAGGAAGCCCATAGAGCACTTTATTGTGCGCATCCAAGTGTGGAGAAAATGTACGCAAACATGAAGAAGATTTTCTTTTGGGTAGGCATGAAGCGTGATGTAGTCCATTTTGCTGCCAAGTGCCTAGAGTGTCAACAAGTGAAAGCTGCCCACCACCACCGGGTAGGTCTCCTACAATCACATGATGTCCCAATGTCCAAATGGGAAGTCATTTCTATGGATTTTGTTGTGGGATTTCCGCCCACATCGCATAGACACAATGCCATTCTTGTGATATTTGATAAGTTAACAAATAGTGCTCATTTTATTCTGGTGACAGACACTTACGATGTCACTGATGTGGCACGCATGTTTGTAAGTGAGGTCATCCGTTTGCACGGGATACCCAAGAAGATCATTTCAGATAGGGACTCCAGATTCACTTCTAAGTTTTGTACAAGTTTGCAGTCAGCGTTGGGAACTCAGTTGAACTTAAGCACAACTTATCATCCTGAAACAGATGGGAAAACTGAGAGAGTAAATCAGATTATGGAATACATGCTTAGGATGTATGTTATGGATAAACAAACCCATTGGGAGAAGTACCTACCTTTGGTAGAGTTCGCCTACAATAACAATTTTCATAGCTCCATTGGAATTCCACCCTACGAAGCTCTGTATGGAAGGCCATGCAGAACACCGTTGAGTTGGGAAATGTTAGAAGACCAAGTGACAGTTGGGCCATAATTGATTCAAGAGATGGAGGAACAAGTGATTCAGATTAGGCAGAGAATAAAGGAATCACATGATACACATTAAAGTTACGCTGATGCACATAGGACTAACCGAAGTTATAAAGTTGGAGATCAAGTTTTCATTCATATCAGGCCTAATAAGAGTACCATTCGGTTCGGGAAGGGGAAAAATTTGTCGCCTCGATTTATAGGACCATTCAAAATCCAAGAGATAATTGGACCCGTTGCCTATTTTCTCATACTGCCACCCCACTTGCATAAAACTCATAATGTTTTTCATGTATATGTTCTACGTCATTATGTCACCGACGAATCTCATAAACTGAATTGGAAGGAATTGTAGGTATCAGACGTGGGAAACCTCACGGTAGAACCATTACACATATTGGATCGTAGGATCCAACAGCCCAGGAACCGTCTGGTAGACCAAGTTAAGGTCCAGTGGGACAAGTATAGCCCAGGATCTGCTACTTGGGAGGATGTCAAGACATTATGATGAGATCATCCCTCACTTTTTTTGACCACCTCGGGAATATGTTTCTCGAAGGTGTTGGAAGATTGGTTGTTGTCGTTGATGTCAACCCTAGTCATGGGTTTTGGACTGCAAGATTGATGAAGGTATTTGGACATGAAGGAAAATGCACATGTAGATACAACACCCATGGATGGATATTATACATCATGCTGTTTTCGGTGGTATTTGGCATGTCACATGGATCCTCATGGTTGAGGAGAAATGAATTTTTGAAGATGACAAAGTGAATTGAAGAAGGAAGTACATGTAGGCCCTGGAGATAATTAAAGAAAAGAATTACAAAATAAGAAAGTGTCAGGTCGACCCTAATGTTAAAAGAAAGTGACATAAATGTTATAAATAAATATCATTATACATTCATTTGATACACAAGTCGAATTTCAAAGGAAATCAGAAGTAAAGAAGGCCAGATTTCAAGGGAGGATGAAGTCTTTTGGTGATGTGTTCTAAGGTATGTTATTTTTAGGTCATCTTACCATTTTTTCTATAACATTTTTTTAGAAGGATTCAGATGGTGAAATTGCTATGGTATTGAGAAGACATATCAAGGTACCTGTGGTAAAACAATTAGCTCTTGATTCACTATAATTATGGAGAGACACTCTGTGGAAGATAGGGTTTGTGACCAGTCCTGAAGCTAGTCAATAAATAGGTGTTCCGAGTAAAACAATCATAACTTCTTCATCGAGAATCCAAATTACGTGGGAAAAATTTCATTGAAAAGAGTACAGACTTTAGTTTCTTGTGTATGAGTTTCAGAATATGATGTCAAATATTGAGTGTGGGGAATTCTGTAAAATTTCAGTTTCCTGAATAAACCAGAGTTGAACAAGGTCTACCATTCTCTCTATAACTTGTTTTTGGGGAGGATTCAATGAGTGAAACTTGGAGAAGTTTCAGAGAATAAATTGAATAATATTATCTACAGGATCAAATTATTCCAAGAATTGAATAATTGTATAAATTGAAGAAGTCTCAGGAAGCATTATCA
>JZKD02S1672718.1:1315443-1357915 GCA_000966675.3 Picea glauca
CAAAGGGAGTAACCAGGGAGAAACTGAGTTCCTGCTCAGTTTCAGTTGGTCTTCAAGAATGAAGATGAAGATGAGAAATTTTCCAGGTCCAAGAAGGTTCAGATTCCAACATATAAAACAACAGCGGAGTTGTTGAGATCAGTCTCCAAGTGGGAGATTGTTGGTTGTGGAGCCTGATTATCTTCCTGATTAAGAGGTATTTCACTTTCAGCCGTGTTTATACCCCATGAAGTATTTACACCCCAAAAGTATGTACACTCTTCCACGCGGGGGAGTGCAGAGAGTACCCCCTTTGCGGGGTCCCGGGGGGCTACCCCCCCCTGGGGGGTCTGGGGGCAAGCGGGGGTTCGGGGGTGAAGCCCCCGAAGGAAAAATTGCCTTGTAAATGTATATTGTAATTTCATTGTAAATCTGGACTGTTCATTATAAGGTCGCAGATCTAACGATAGAGATTATGTTAGGGATTTTTGCCCTAGAAGGCAACCCTCTTTTATGAGGGAAATGTATTGCGGCTATGGCTGATGGTGAATATTGTATTCTGAGATAGGAGACTGTGAGAGAAAGAAGAGGAAGTTACAACGGGTTTGCTGTAGGTTGTATCCTTTCATATGTTGGATAATAATAAAGGAAGGATCTGGCAATTTCTCTGGTGGACGTATTCCACACTAGGTGAACCACGCAAATCTGTGTCTCTATTCTATTGTGTATCTTCTGTGTTTTGTTTCCGCATTTGTTTTATTTTATTGGTCCACGGTCCTATTTTTCTAACATATAATTGAATGGTTTAAGTATAAGTTGAAAAAGGTTCTAAATTGTACTTGATACTGATTCACCCCCCTCTCAATATCAACAGAAGGTTGGGTGTATGTAATGCCACCTTTTTACTTAGACAACTAAGATTACCTAAGGCCTAATCACCTTTATTTTCTATTCACTGTGAAACTTTTAATGACACACTTGAACTTTTAAGACACATGAACTTATGTGAATGTCAATTCTATGAATGTTTAACGTTATTTGAATGATGATGAATATTATGCAATCTATTATGTGAATGTCAATTCTACGAATGTTTAATGTTATTTGAATGATGATGGATATTATGCAATCTATTACGTGAATGTCAATTCTATGAATGTTTAATGTTATTTGAATTATGGGGATATTATGCGATCTATTTTGAACTTGAAAATTTTGAAATTTAAAGTTGTTGGTACGTGGATACCGAATTGAGATTATGGTTGTATGCATTTACATGATGATAATGCATAGATATGTATGAGTTTGTGTTATAAACTAATCTGCAGGTCAATGGGCCATGAAATAACCAAAGGATAATGATAATAAAAGTTGATGTCGTGAACACCGACCAAGAAATAATACGGTATGAATCTTTGTATGTGAAATTATGTTGGTTTGAATGCATTGCTATGATGTATGGACTAGTGCAGGTTTTTCAGGTGGTGAGACTGCGTAAGACTGAATATACGATGACAAAATTCCCAGCAACACAGTGCCACTGTATATTCCATGGTAGGGTGTGGACCCTAGTCCTATTAGGAGGGGTGGAGGAATTTCCCACCGTGTATCCTCTAAAACTTGGAGTCATGGGAGGACGGTGTTAGCTCATGCTCCCCTATACGTGTGATGATGACTGTTAGTTGCCTGCTGGGGAAGCTTGGTCAAGAAAGTGACACTTCCGCTTACATGATCTATTTGGAGTTAGGTCAATATAATTGACGCTCCAAGATAGTCCATCAGAGGAAGGATAGGGATGGAAGACAGGAGTAAGTTAGGGAGGAAGGATGAAGAGAAATAGTGGAGAGTGTGTGGGATTTTCGCCTTATAGTAGAATTTATTGTTTTTCCCCTTTTTGAAAAGAGAAATGTATATATGTATATTTATAATTGCTTAACTGAACTACAATTATCTAAATGAACGTTGTTGTGCTAAATTATTATAATTGAGGGATTTTTCAAACATTTTAATTGGTTTACTATCTTTTATGAAATGAATGGTCTTGTTGATTGGATTGGACGCATACAATAATTACTATAGTTGTGATAATTATTGTCATTAGTACATGCCCGAGTTTTGTATGTGTGAGCTACACATGCATTCCTTGCACATGTACACTAGTATGTATAAGTGTTTTTTTTTTTTAATTACCGATGATGTTGTTTATTTGATGTGGATGTATGAACCATGTGTCGTTACCCTTGTATTGTAAATTACTCTAACTTCGGGACGAAGTTTCTTGAAGGGTGGGTGTATGTAACAACCCTAATTAACTATGTAATTATCATGAATGATAAATATTAATTTAATTAATTATTAAAATAACTTTATGGAGACTTTATTATAATATTATTAAAATTGGTAGTTGAGGAAATTAATGGGAGGGATAAGGTGGTTGAGGAATTAATGGGGGATAAGGCGGTTGGAGAAATGGAAGGAGGGAGTGGGATTTGAGGGAGGAGGATAAGGGAGGGGAGAACTTGGGAAAGAGGATCTTTTTGGTTTTGCAAGTGAAAATTTGGGGAAGAAGGAGGAGGAAGAAAGGATGAAAGAAGGAGTTTTAGTGAACAGTCTGGCTGGAGGACTCTCACAGGGGCATAATTGTTGCTAGAGGACTCTCATAGGGGCACAATTGTTGCTGAGAATTTTGGTCTCGGGGGCCAGGAAACCGTAAGGATTCCTGGAGCTAGGGAGTCGGAGAGGTTGTTCCTAGTTGACTATGAGGTTAATACTTAGTTTGGGTAGGATCAACATCATCAACAACATCATCAACCAAGAAAGGGATAAAACAACTAAGCTTCAGGTTGAGGTAAATACATTATGCATTTTCTGCTTGCTGTTATCATTATATTGCTGTTAATTGTTATACTGTTGTTAATTATTATACTGCTGCTAAACTGTGAATTATTGTGCTGGTAGAAGAATATAAAGAAATAAGATTCTAAATTAAGTATCAATAATTAAACAAGAAGTAGATTAGAAAGAATTTATGTATTTATATTTCTTTTTATGAGGCTCTGTAATTTCTAGGCCTTACACAATTTCTATATTTTACAAAATTTGAGCACGATAGTAATTTTTTTGAATTGTTTTTTTTTTGTAAGTAAGATTCTATAAAAAGCCTTTCAAAAACAAAAATTACAACATCAATAGTTTGACCCAGATTGTAAAAAATGAATTGCCCCGAGGGGAAACCAATTCAGCTAGCCTTAGAGATTAAGAACCAGTGTATCAAAATACTAGTCATATGACAATGTTTAAACACAAAAGTAACATCGCCCCATAGGGAAAACCGATTTACTATTTTTACTAAGACTGGCATAGTTCAGAGTAGACAAAATATACCTAAAAGATACAAGTGGAAAAATATAATCTAAACATCTAGCTGACCATGCAGAGAGACACTTGGGCTGATCAAGTTGTGGGATTGTAGTATGGCCACGCGTCTCGGGAGGTGCCTTTGAGCATCAGAGTCGTTTCCGGCTCTGCTTCCTCCTCCGTATTTTTTTACATCGCTGGTTCCACGATCGACCGTTCATTTCCTGATGCAAATGGCTCTGCATCTGAGGGGTGGCATGATTCCTGCAAAGCTGAGAGCATTTGTAGGAATTGTGTCCCCTTCCCATCCAATATTTCCAGATGAAAACATAGGTCGTCCAAATCCTTTCGCAATTCGAACACCAGGCCTTGAAAAATTGCAAGGCCTTCTTGTAATTTTGTGTAGGAGGCACAGTCTATGCAGGAGTGAGGTTGCGCCTGTTGATGGCCCTGGTTGGCGCTGAAACCTTCACTCTGATCTTGGGTGCATAAATCTTGGGCTGTGGGTGTATGGAATGGTGAGGGTTCATGGGTCGAATTTGCAGGGAATTGGGAGGGATGACTAGAGCTCGCTGCGAAGAGGAGGCCAAGTCTAAAATTGGACTTGGGTTGAAACCCAAAGAATTGCCCAAGAGATCAAACCATTCAATCCTGCATGCATATGGCGAGGAGAGGGGTGAAAGATCATTGAGGCTATGACCAGACTGCGCCAAGGAGGTTGGCGAGGAGGGTGATGGACCGTGGGAGGGTGCAGGCGGGGGACAAAGAGCCAAGCACGGTCGATTTGGTTGCCAAGTCGAGCCACGTTTGGATTTCCCTTGCTGTCTCGCCATGATTGAGGTGTGGTGAGGGCCAATAAGCACATAAAGAAAATTAAGGAAGCCAAGGAGCAGCAGTGGAGAGCACAAATTGCTGGAGAACTTGGCCGAAGGCGAATGAAGCTACGAAAATGCCTGGAGAGGTGCATGGTGAAAATAGTGTTGGTGTAGGAGGACACACACGAGCAGAGTAAAGGCTGATCCATTGAATAAATCCATCGAGGGGATGGGATTTCAGAGCCAAGAGCAATAGGAGTAATGGCGCTCTGGTTACAATGGAACTGTGTTAAATGCATGGCGCAGTAGGGAGGGGAGGGTACGCACCTGTCACATGGTTGGTGCCATGTTGGCTATCGCCTGTCCTTTCCTTTTTCCATATGGACGACACTAACACCCCATACGAGGGTAATTTTTTTGAATGGTTATTTGCAATGAATTTAAATATATAAATGCACCGATGTGTGTGTTATGGTAACACATTGGTGTGCTTGAAGGTTTGAGGTGTTATAAGAAGAAAAACCACTGCTAAAGCCTCCACTCACTCGCCTCCACTAGAAACATTCACTAAAAGAAAAACAAAAAAGTGATTTTGCTAAAACCTCCTCTAATTGGTGTTTTCCTTGTAGTGTCTCATATATAAAAGGAACACCAGTGCATATATACAGGTAGGGAACATCGATGCATGATAAAATTGTTGATGTTTTAGTAGTTGCGAGAGGTATTAACCTCCAAGTGTAACCTTTGTACTTAGAATATAATATGCAGGAAGTAAGAGAATAATCTAACCACTGGAAGGAAGATCCTCAGTTTCCCACCTTGTCTATCTCATTATGAACTTATTGAACCCACCAAGAAGGTCACCTTAGTAGGGCACATCTTTTCCCCAGATCAGATCTACAATTTTCTGAGGTTGAGAAATTAGGGTTTTCTCATAAAATCCTAGGTCTACAGTACCAATTACAGTTACAGTAGCATTGCCAGTTGCTTCGTTCCAATTGGTTCGCACTAGTTGCAACACCAGTTGTAGTGAAAGTTTCTGTGAAGTGTTGGGCCTAACTTTTAGTTTTCCTAGTGCGCCATACCCTAGTGCATCTCCAACTACCTTCAGATTGCAAGTTGGAGCACTTTCAAATTTTAGGATTCATCGTTTATTGCCACTATTTTCCATTCCTGCTAGAGGTATGTACTTGTATATGTTTAAACTGTATCACTATCTTGAGGGTGTTTCAGGAGAAGGGATCTTTTGTTCAAGCAAAAATCGTAGATCCAACACATTCATAGGAACAACACACTCTAGGTTTGATTGTTTTGATATGCCTCTAGTTGTTATGGCATTATTGTGATCTTATGAACATCTAGTTGTATTTTGATCTATTGAAGTTATGATTATCATACTAACCTCTGGTCAAAGTTAAAGTTATAAGATGACTCTAGTCAAAGTATTATATTGATTAAGGTTGGAGAGAATACTTGTAATCTTGAGTGAAGGAGACTCTGAAGAAAAGCAACAACACTCATTCTTGAAGATAAGACTCCAAGTTCCAGGTTTGATTGATTAAATTAATAAGTTTCCATTTTTCACATATCAAGTTTGATAATTGCTACATTACAAGTAAACACTATAGCTGTGACAACAATATTTGAAAGGTTTTATTACTGCTCAATACATTGATTACTTGGTATCATGTGAGTACTATTGATATAAATGCTTATTGTACTTGTTTTCAAGATGAACTAACATCTCCTCTAGGAGATATTTCTTGTTTTTCTTCCATGCAGGTCACAAGTGATAGCTCTGAGAAGGAGATACTGTGATGATTGTTCTCATTATTGTTTTTATTATTATAAGAGTATTATTCTTGTCTATTGTTTTCCCTTGTTGTTGGGCTTGTTCCGGGCATGTCACAGGTGATAAATATGAGGGAATCTATAGTGACACTTGCATGAGGAAACATATTAGATGGTCTCTAGTTTGGGACATGGAGCAGACTATCCAAATAATAAGTTGTATACACGACCGCATACATCCATGTACCAGAGAAAAAAGATAACAAAGAAAGTTACTTTTGCGAGATACATAGTATCTCATATGGATATTGATTGTAAGGAGCATAAGGCTCCAAATATGACCGAATAAATCCCTCTAGTTCAGTTGATCAATCTTCAGATCATTAGGAAGATTTAGTAGAGCCAGAAGGGCCTACCCATAATCATTGCAGTAATCAGGAAGAGACCAACATGGTCTCGTGAAAATTTTCAAGAGGCAAAGATATATAGAATTGATGAGCCATATCACGAGGAGAAGATGGCTCCAACATTGTTGAGGCACGCGGCCCCACCAAGTACCAACGCAAAAGGAGGCATAGTTTAGAGGGAGAAAACACTCACGATCCATTAGGGAGGAGTGACCCAGGTGGATATTGGTGGCCACCCACCTTTTCTGATTGGCTCAAAATAGTTTTCTGGCAATTTTGGTAATTTACTATTCTTAGCAGGTTTTAACTTCCGGGGCCATTTTGAGGGCCTAAATGAAGGTTTTTCGAGATCGAGTTTCTCATTAATATCAAAAGGCATGATTGATCCCCCAAAATGAATCTCCTCGACTATACCTTTCCAACGAGCTATTATACGCCTAAAACGGAGATCGTATGCACAAGTTACGACCCTGTGAAGTTGATGTACTAACTTACCCAAACGGGGCCCACATGACTTTTGGCGCTTCATCTCCTAGGGTTAGGTTTTTGGATGTATAGGGTTTTTGGAATTCCTGTTTATTGTAAAAAGGCCTTCAAAGCCTCATTGTACTCATCTTCTTGTGAATGCGAGTAGCTGTCACATCTCTTCTCAGAGATAAGCTGCCACCATTCTAGCGAGTCTTTCACTCTGTATTTTTACAGTCTCTTTACATTTCTTTGAATAATAGAAATCATGTATTAATGTATATCTGTGTTTATGGTTTCATCTATGATACATTTATGTTATATTATTGAATATCTATGATATCTCTGTGCATTTCTTTATTATATCTCCAATCTCATTTCGTGCCGAAAATAATCCGGATCAGTGGTATCAGAGCAGGCTGTTCTTGATCGTTTTTTTTCAATGCATGTCCCTGACGAGGTCTGAGTATAGCAAGTTGGGTCTCGAGCTTGTCTCTCTTGAGGACAATCACTCTTGCATACCCAAGAAACCCTCAATGGTGGAAGAAAAGAAAAATGACGGAGCAGACGATCCTATCAGTTTGTTGCTTGAGAAATCTCTCACGCGACAGAGGGATGAAATGATGGCGAATTTTTCCCACATCCTTCAACGCCTGCAGATAGCAACAGGCGCATATTCATCAAGCAACCACTTTGGAGGCACCTCACCTTTCAAAGTACAAGTTAATTTTGATATTCCTGTATTTGAAGGATAGATAGATGCCGAAGCCCTAGATAAATGGTTAAATCTGCTAGAAGGTTATTTCTCTGTTCAAAAATTTCTCTGTTCACTCGGTGCTACTTATCGATATGCTGTTAAAATCGAGCAAAAATTTAAGCACCAAAACAAATGGGATTTCGGAACTGTAAATCCGCAACAACCAAAGTATGACAAAGACAACCCTAACAAATAGTCTCCCAAAAACCAGTCTAAGACACAGGAAAATAAGGGTCACGGGAAGACAAATAAGGACACAGGAAAATGGTGTGATTTCCACAAAATCCCCTGGCACAACATCGACGAATGTCGCTCAAAACAGTCATTGGTGGCCAAGATCAAAGACAAGGAGTCGAACCCTGATTCAGAATCCGATTCTGAAAATAATGGTAAAGGATAGATCATTGACGCAGATCCCACTGCTATTGTTGCAACCGCAACAATTCAACCAGAAGAACCAACAGATACCGAAGAGGGGGAGTGCCTTTTTCATTCACAGATGTGGGTGAAAGTGACCCCGCTGCATTTTATTGTTGATAGCAGAATCCAGAAGAACCTCATCTCAGCAGAGGTCGTCAAACAGTTGGGATTTGGGGGTCATCTCTACATAATACCAGAGGTATTTTCAACTATTGTTCCACCTAAAAAGTTTCGCAAGGTAGTATCTCATACTGAAAAATTTAGCTTCTTCACAATCTGTTCAAAAGGAGAACAAAAGGACACTGCAACCACTACAGCCTCGCCCCAAGCACCTTCTATCCAACAGAAGCAGGTTGACAAGGCTGGAACAAAACAAAAATATTCCTTCTGTACACTGTACTCTCATGTATCTCGACTTGTTGAACAACCTCATCCTCAACAGGTTCTTGACATACTTCCACAAACTGAGCAGCGCGATGTCTCCAACAATACAAGCAACTCACCAAGATGTAGATCCAACAAACGCTTTTCCCTCTCCCCTGGGAACTCAACGCAATGGATACCATTGCTTCCTAAGGAGGGAGGATTGATCCAGGTGGATATTGGTGGCCACCCACCTTTTCCGACTAGCTCAAAACAGTTTTCTGGCAATTTTGGTAATTTACTATTTTTAGCAGGTTTTAACTTCCGGGGCCATTTTGAGGGCCTAAATGAAGGTTTTTCAAGATCAAGGTTCTCAATGATAAACAAAGGCATGATTGAGCCCCCAAAATGAATCTTCTCTACGATAGATTTCCAATGAGCTATCATACGCCTAAAACAGAGATCGTATGCAAAAGTTACGACCCCGGGAAGTTGATGTACTATCTTACCCAAACGGGGCCCGCATGACTCTTCACGCTTCATATCCTAGGGTTAGGTTTTTGGATGTCTAAGGTTTTTTTCATTCCTATTTATTGTAAAAATTCCTTCAGAGCCTCATTGTACTCATATTCTTGCGAATGCGAGTAGCCGTTACATCTCTTCTCAGAGATAAGCTGCCACCATTTTAGCGAGTCTTTCACTCTGTATTTTTACAGTCTCTGTACATTTCTTTCATTAATAGAAATCGTGTATTACTGTATATCTGTGTTTATGGTTGCATCTATGATACATTTCTGCTATATTATTGAATATCTGTGATATCTCTGTGCATTTCTTTATTATATCCCTGATCTCATTTCGTGCTGAAAATAATCTGGATCAGTGGTATCAGAGCAGACTGTTCTAGATCATTTTTTTTCAGTGCATGTCCCCGACGAGGTCCGAGTATAGAAAGTTGTGTCTCGAGCTTGTCTCTCTTGAGGAAAATTGCTATCGCACACCCAAGAAACCCTCAATGATGGAAGAAAATAAAAATGACGGAGCAGACGATCCTATCAGTCTGTTGCTTGAGAAATCTCTCATGCGACAGATGGACGAAATGATGGAGAATTTTTCCCACATCCTTCAACACCCGCTGATAGTAAGAGTCACATCTTCATTAAGAAACCACTTTGGAGGCACCTCGCCTTTCAAGGTACACGTTAATTTTTATATTCCTGTATTTGAAGGGCAAATAGATGCAGAAGCCCTAGACAAATGGTTAAATCTACTAGAAGGTTATTTTTCTCTTCACAAATTTTCCGACAAAGAAAAGATCACCTTCACACTCCTTAAAGTTCTCCCCCATGTCAAACATTGGTGGGAAACTTATTGGGAGAAGATTTCCACAGAGGAGTTTGAAATATATGGTGTCGATCCCACTAGGGATGTTTTTGTGGATGTGGTAAAGGAATAGTATTACCCTGTTGAAAACTATGAGGACCGGTACATGAGATGGACCATACTGCGACAAGAGAGGGGCCAAGCAGTTCCTTAGTTCACCAATACCTTCCATACCTTGCGCACCAAGATGGGTATCAAAGACTCTGAGTGACATTTGGTTTTGAAATACTGTGGGGCTCTACACAGATACATCTAGACTGAAATGGATTTTCTGGACATCTCATCACTCGGTGTTGCTTATCATTATGCTGTTAAAATCGAGCAGAAATTTAAACACCAGAATAAACGGGATTTAAGATATGTAAATATGAAAAAACCAAAGTATGACAAAGACAACCCTAACAAATGGTCTCCCGAAAACCAGTCCAAGACACAGGAAAAGAAGGGTCATGGGAAGACAAAGAAGGACACCGAAAAATGGTGCGATTTCCATAAAATCCCCTGGCACAACACCGATGAATGTCGCTAAAAAAAGTCATTGGTGGCTGAGATCAAAGACAAGGAGCCGAACCCCGATTCATAATACGATTATGAAAATACTGGTAAATGACAGATCATTGATACAGACCCCACTGCTATTGTCGCAACCGCAACAATTCAACTAGAAGAACCAACAGATACCGAAGAGGGGGAGTGCCTTTTTCATTCATAGATGTGGGTGAAGGGGACCCCACTGCATTTTATTGTTGATAGCGGAAGCTAGAAGAATCTCATCTAAGCAGAGGTCATCAAACAGTTGGGATTGTCGACAACACGACACCCACAACCATACAACATCGGGTGTCTTCGCCAAGGACGAGATCTCCGTGTCATCCAACAATGTCGATTATCATACAACATCCAACCCTTCAAGGACAAGGTATTATGTGATGTTGCCCCACTGGATGTCTATGATGTTCTCTTGGGACAGCCATATATGTGGAAGCGCCATGTTGTTTATGAGTCTCGACCCCGTAGTGTCATTGTTACTTTGGGGGGTCATCTCTACAGAATACCAGAGGTAGTTCCGACTATTGTTCCACCTAAAAAATTCCGCAAGGTAGTATCTCATACTGCAAAATTTAGCTTCTTCACAATCTGTTGAAAAGGAGAACAAAAGGACACTACAACCACTACATCCTCGCCCCAAACACCTTCTATCCAATAGAAGCAAGTCGACAAGGCTGAAACAAAGTGAAAATATTCCTTCTATACACCGTCCTCTCATGTATCTCGACTTGTTGAATAGCCTCAACCTCAACATGTTCTTGACATACTTCCACAAACTGAGCAGCACGATGTCTCCAACAATATAAACAACTCACCAAGATGCAGATCCAACAAACGCTTTTACCTCTCCCCCGGGAAATCAATGCAATGGAGATCATTGCTTCCTAAGGAGGGAGGATTGATTCAGGTGGATATTGGTGGCCACCCACCTTTTCCAACTGGATCAAAACAGTTTTCTGGCAATTTTGGTAATTTACTATTTTTAACAGGTTTTAACTTCCAGGGCCATTTTGAGGGTCTAAATGAAAGTTTTTCGAGATCGAGGTTCTTAATGATAGCCAAAGGCAATATTGAGCCCCAAAAATGAATCTCCTCGACAATATATTTCCAACTAGCTATCATACGCCTAAAATGGAGATCGTATGCAAAAGTTACGACTCTGGGAAGTTGATGTACTAACTTACCCAAACAGGGCCCACATGACTTTTTGCGCTTCATATCCTAGGGTTAGGTTTTTGGATGTCTAGGGTTTTTGGCATTCCTGTTTATTGTAAAAAGGCCTTCAGAGCCTCATTCTACTCATCGTTTTGTGAATGCGAGTAGCCGTCACATCTCTTCTCAGAGATAAGCTGCCACCGTTCTAGCGAGTCTTTCACTCTGTATTTTTACAGTCTCTGTACATTTCTTTCATTGATAGAAATCGTGTATTAATGTATATCTATGTTTATGGTTGCATCTTTGATACATTTATGTTATATTATTGAATATCTGTGACATCTCTGTGCATTTCTTTATTATATCTCTGATCTCATTTCGTGTCGAAAATAATCCAGATCAGTGGTATCAGAGCAGACTGTTCTTGATCGTTTTTCTTTAGTGCATGTCCCCAATGAGGTCCGAGTATAGCAAGTCGGGTCTTGATATTGTCTCTCTTGAGGACAATCGCTCTCACACACCCAAGAAAACCTCAATGGCGGAAGAAAAGAAAATTGACGGAGCAGATGATCCTATCAGTCTGTTGCTTGAAAAAGATTTCACGCGACAGAGGGATGAAATGATGGAGAATTTTTCCCACATCCTTCAATGCATGCTGATAGCAACAGGCACATCTTCATCAAGAAGACACTTTGGAGGCACCTCACCTTTCAAGGTACAAGTTAATTTTGATATTCCTGTATTTGAAGGACAAATAGATGCAAAAACCCTAAACAAATGGTTAAATATGCTAGAAGGTTATTTCTCTGTTCACAAATTTTCGGACAAAGAAAATATCACCTTCGCACTCCTTAAAGCTCTCCCCCATGTCAAACATTGGTGGGAAACTTATTGGGAGCAGAGTTCCACAGAGGAGTTTGAAATATATGGGGCCGGTCCCACTTTGGATTGTTTTGTGGATGCGGTAAAGGAATAATATTACCCTGGAAACTATGAGGACCCGTACATGAGATGGACCACACTGCAGCAAGAGAGGGGCCAAGCAGTTCCAGAGTTCACCAATACCTTCTATACCTTGCACACCAAGCTGGGTATCAAAGACTCCGAGAAAAATTTGGTTCTAAAATACCGTGGGGCTCTACATAGATACATCCAGACTGAAATGGATTTTCTGAACATCTCATCACTCAGTGTTGCATATCGATATGCTTTTAAAATCGCGCAGAAATTTAAGCACCAGAATAAACAAGATTTCGGATCTATAAATCCGCACAACAAAATTATGACAAAGACAGCCCTAACAAGCAGTCTCCCGAAAACCAGTCCAAGACACAGGAAAAGAAGGGTCATGGGAAGACAAAGGACACCGGAAAATGGTGCGATTTCCACAAAATACCATGGAACAACACCAATGAATGTCGCTCAAAACAGTCATTGGTGGCCGAGATCAAAGACAAGGAGCCGAACCCCGATTCAGAATCCGATTCTGAAAATACTGGTAAAGGAAAAATCATGGACGCAGACCCCACTGCTATTGTCGAAACCACAACAATTCAACCAGAAGAACCAACAGTAACCGAAGAGGGGGAGTGCCTTTTTCATTCACAGATGTCAGTGAAGGGGACCTCGCTACATTTTATTGTTGATAGCGGAAGCCAGAAGAACCTCATCTCAGCAGAGTTTGTCAAATAGTTGGGATTGTCGACAACACCACACTCGCAACCATACAACATCGAGTGGCTTCGCCAAGGATGAGATCTCTGTGTCATCCAGCAATGTCGATTGTCATAATTCATCCAACCCTTCAAGGACGAGGTATTATGTGATGTTTCCAAACTAGATGTCTGTGATGTTCTCTTGGGCCAACCATATATGTGGAAGCGCCATGCTGTTTATGAGTCTCGACCCCGTAGTGTCATTGTTACTTTGGGGGGTCATCTCTACAAAATATCAGAGGTAGTTCCGACTATTGTTCCACCTAAAAAGTTCCGCAAGGTAGTATCTCATACTGCAAAATTCAGCTTCTTCACAATCTGTTCAAAAGGAGAACAGAAGGACACTGCAACCACTGCAGCCTCACCCCAAGCACCTTCTATCCAACAGAAGCAGGTTGACAAGGCTGCAACAAAGCACAAAGATTCCTTCTGTACACCTTCCTCTCATGTATCTCTACTTGTTGAATAGCCTCAGCCTCAAGAGGTTCTTGACATACTTCCATAAATTGAGCAGCGCAATGTCTTCAACAATACAAGCAACTCACCAGGATGCAGATCCAACAAACGCTTTTCCCTCTCCCCCAGGAACTTAATACAATGGATACCATTGCTTCCTAAGGAGGGAGGATTGATCTAGGTGGATATTGGTGGCCACCCACCTTTTCCGACTGGCTCAAAACAGTTTTATGACAATTTTGGTAATTTTCTATTTTTAGCAGGTTTTAACTTCCGGGGCCATTTTAAGGGCCTAAATGAAGAATTTTCTAGATCGAGTTTCTCAAAGATATCCAAAGGCATGATTGAGCCCCCAAAATGAATCTCCTCGACGATACCTTTCCAACGAGCTATCATACGCCTAAAACAAAGATCGTATGCAAAAGTTACGACCCCAGGAAGTTGATGTACTAACTTACCCAAACGGGGCCCACATGACTTTTGGCGCTTCATCTCCCAGGGTTAGGTTTTTGGATGTCAAGGGTTTTCGACATTCCTGTTTATTGTAAAAAGGCCTTCAGAGCCTCATTGTGCTCATCTTCTTGTGAATGCGAGTAGCCGTCACATCTCTTCTCAGAGATAAGATTCCACCATTCTAGCAAGTCTTTCACTCTGTGTTTTTACAGTCTCTGTACATTTCTTTCATTAATAGAAATCGTGTATTACTGTATATCTGTGTTTATGGTTGCATTTCTGATACATTTTTGTTATATTATTGAATTTCTGTGATATCTCTGTGCATTTCTTTATTATATCTCCGATTTCATTTCGTGCTGAAAATAATCTGTATCAGTGGTATCCGAGCAGGCTGTTCTTGATCATTTTTTTTCAGTGCATGTCCCCGACGAGGTCCGAGTATAGAAATTTGGATCTTGAGCTTGTCTCTCTTGAGGAAAATCACTCTCACACACCCAAGAAAATATCAATGGCGGAAGAAAAGAAAAATGACGGAGCAGACGATCCTATCAGTATGTTGCTTGAGAAAGATCTCACGCGACAGAGGGACGAAATGATGGAGAATGTTTCCCTCATCCTTCAAAGCCTGTCGATAGAAACAAGTGCATCTTCATCAATCAACCACTTTGGAGGCACCTCGCCTTTCAAGGTACAAGTTAATTTTGATATTCCTGTATTTGAAGGACAGATAGATGCAGAAGCCCTAGACAAATGGTTAAATATGCTAGAAGGTTATTTCTCTCTTCACAATTTTTTCGACAAAGAAAAGATCACCTTCGCACTCCTTAAAGCTCTCCCCCATGTCAAACATTGGTGGGAAACTTATTGGAGAAGATTTCCACAGAGGAGTCTGAAATATATGGGGCCGATCCCACTTGGGATTTTTTTGTGGATGCGGTAAAGGAACAGTATTACCCTGTTGGAAACTATGTGGACCAGTACATGAGATGGACCACACTGCGGCAAGAGAGGGGCCAAGCAGTTCCGGAGTTCACCAATACCTTCCATACCTTGCGCACCAAGCTGGGTATCAAAGACTCCGAGTGACATTTGGTTCTGAAATACCATGGGGCTCTACACAGATACATCCAGACTGAAATGGATTTTCTAGACATCTCATCACTCAGTGTTGCTTATCGATATGCTGTTAAAATCGAGAAAAAGTTTAAGCACCAGAACAAACGGGATTTCGGATCTGTAAATCCGCAACAACCAAAGTATGAGAAAGACAACCCTAACAAAAAGTCTCCTGAAAACCAGTCCAAGACACAAGAAAAGAAGGGTCACAGGAAGACATAGAAGGACACTGGAAAATGGTGCGATTTCCACAAAAGCCCCTGGCACAACACCGATGAATGTTGCTCAAAACAGTCATTGGTGGCCGAGATCAAAGACAAGGAGCCGAACCTCGATTCAGAATCTGATTATGAAAATACTGGTAAAGGACAGATCATTGACGCAGACCTCACTGCTATTGTCACAGCTGCAACAATTCAACCAGAAGAACCAACAAATACCGAAGAGGGGGAGTGCCTTTTTCATTCACAGATGTGGGTGAAGGGGACCCCGCTACATTTTATTGTTGATAGTGGAAGCCAGAAGAACCTCATCTTAGAAGAGGTCGTCAAACAGTTTGGATTGTCGAAAACACCACAGCCGTAGCCATACAACGTCAAGTGGCTTCACCAAGGACGAGATCTCCGTGTCATCCAATAAAGTTGATTATCATACGACATCTAGCCCTTCAAGGACGAGGTATTATGTGATGTTGCCCCACTGGGTGTCTGTGATGTTCTCTTGGGCCAACCATATATGTGGAAGCGCCATGTTGTTTATGAGTCTCGACCCTGTAGTGTCATTGTTTGTTTGGGGGGTCATCTCTACAGAATACCAGAGGTAGTTCCGACTATTGTTCCACCTAAAAAGTTCCGCAAGGTAGTATCTCATACTGCAAAATTTAGCTTCTTCACAATCTGTTCAAAAGGAGAACAAAAGGACACTGCAACCACTACAGCCTCGCCCCAAGCACCTTCTATCCAAGAGAAGCAGGTCGACAAGGCTGCAACAACGAGAAAATATTCCTTCTGTACACCGTCCTCTCATGTATCTTGACTTGTTGAACAATCTCAGCCTCAACAGGTTCTTGACATACTTCCACAAACTGAGCAATGCGATGTCTCCAACAATACAAGCAACTCACCAAGATGCAGATCCATTAAACGCTTTTCCCTCTCCCTCGGGAACTCAATGCAATGGAGACCATTTCTTCCTAAGGAGGTAGGATTGATCCAGGTGGATATTGGTGGCCACCCACCTTTTCCAACTGGCTCAAAACAGTTTTCTGGCAATTTTGGTAATTTACTATTGTTAGCAGGTTTTAACTTCCAGGGCCATTTTGAGGGCCTAAATGAATGTTTTTCAAGATATAGGTTCTCAATTATATGCAAAGGCATGATTGAGGCCCCAAAATGAATCTCCTCGATGATACCTTTCCAACGAGCTATCATACGCCTAAAACGAAGATCGTATGCAAAAGTTATGACCTCGAGAATTTGATGTACTAACTTACCCAAACGGGGTCCACATGACTTTTGGCGCTTCATCTCCTAGGGTTAGGTTTTTGGATGTCTAGGGTTTTTGGAATTCCCGTTTATGGTAAAAAGGCGTCTTTGATACATTTCTGTTATATTATTGAATATCTGTGATATCTTTGTGCATTTATTTATTATATCTCCGATCTCATTTCGTGCCGAAAATAATCCAGATCAAGGAGCAACCTCCCCAGGACCATTCATAGGAGAATTTAGAGGAAATCATCACACACAGAGGGAGCAGATGGCTCCAAAGATTATACAGACTGAGAGTGAGTCAATATTCAAAGGGATAATGGAGACTCAGAGTGATCCTGATCTCAGAGAGAGTCGATGGATTAGAGACTTTCATTCATAAAGTATTCCTCCTCATATTCAAATGGGAGAGAGATATGTCTTCCAAGACTAATAGACGGGTGCGATGAGTTGAGGATACAAGGATATGGATTTTTCCTTGGTTTCGAGACCAGAAGGGAAGGAAGTGGTGAATTCTAAGATTGAACATACTGCTGATGGAAACATAGAGATGTACAAAGCCCGATTTGTGGCCAGAGAATTCTCCTTGCAAGAGGGAGAAGATTATGACGAGATACTTTCTCCAGTAGTCAGACTAAGTGTACACATAGTATCCATAAGGTACATGAGAAGGAGTCTCATGTCTGCAGATTGAAGAAAACTTTGTACGGGCTTAAAAAGGCACCGAGGGCATGATATGACGGATCTGACAGTTTCCTGATGAGCTTGGGATTTACCAAGAGTAAAGCAGATTCGAACCTTTACTACAAGGTTGTGGATGGTGGACCAATGATATTACTGTTATATGTGGATGACCTGTTTCTAACAAGCGTTGAGAAGTTCATTGATGAATGTAAGAAGACGCTTGCTTTAGAGTTCAAGATGAAGGACCTGGGTATAATGCATTACTTTTTGGGTCTAGAGGTATGGCAGAGACCGGATGGGATTTTCCTTAATCAAGGAAAGTATGTAGTGGAGATATTGAAGAGATATAGGATGATGGATTACAAGGCCATGCCTACCCCGATGATGATGAATCTAAAGGTGTTGTGTGATACTTCTTCAGAGACAATAGATGTTACCATGTATAGACAATTGGTTGGTTTGTTGATGTACCTGACAAAAACAAGACCATATATATGTTTTGTGGTGAACACATTGAGTCAGTATATGGTTGAGCTAAGACGTGTTCACTTGGTTGCAGAAAAACATGTGTTGAGATACCTAAAGGGTACAATGGACTATGGAATCAGGTATGATACAGATTGCAAGATTAGACTGCATGGGTACACAAATTTAGATTGGGCCGGTAGTGTTGCAAACTGGAAGAGTACATCTGGATGTTGTTTCAGTATGGGATCAGGTATGATCTCATGGTTCAACAGAAAGCAGTCCAATGTAGCACTCAGTATGGCTGAGAGAGAGTACATAGAAGCTTGTTCAACTAACAATGAAGCAGTGTGGCTTTGGAAGTTGCTAGCTAGTCTTTTTGATCTTGAGTTAGAGGTGACTTGTATTTGGCGCGACAACTAGAGCTATGTGAATTTGTTGGAGAACCCAGTGTTTCATGACAAGTTGAAGCATATCGATATTAGGTATCACTATATCAGGGATATGGTGTAGAGAGGAGCAGTGAAGCTCTAGTATGTGGCTACGGATGATCAGGAGGCTTATGTGTTGACCAAGCCTTTGTCAAGGGTGAAGTTTGAGTACTTCAGGGACAATATTGGCATGGTATGAGAGGACATACCCTTGTCATAGGGTATGATGTGTTACATATGAAAATCCATATATCAACAGGGTATAGTGTGGACAATAGGTTGTCATTCCCATGCACTGATCGTGGCACCAATCAGGATGATGTGTACGCAGATCCTTCAGGGAGAGGGTTCTTTCCTAGCTGTGGAGGCCCAACCAGTTTGTGTGGTTGGAGGCTTCACACAGATCCTTTGGGGAGAGCGTGCCTCTAGGATAGCTAGAGGGCCAACATAGTGTTTTGGACGTTTTCTACTCCAATGAAACATTCTGGTGCGTAGGTATGATACTTCAGGGAAATAGTCTGGTACACATAACTACTCTAGTGAAATAACCTGGTACACATAGCTACTCTAGTGAAATAGTCGGGTACGCTGAGATATTGCTGCTCTAGTGAAATAGTCTGGTACACATAACTACTTCGGTGAAATAGTCTGGTATGCTGAGATATTTCTACTCCAATGAAATGGTATGGTACACATAGCTACTCCAGTGAAATAGTCTGGTACGCTGAGATATTGCTACTCCAGTGAAATAGTCTGGTATTCATGTTACACTAGTGTGGCAACCAATGGGACTTATTCATATGAGAGCGTAGCCCATGGGATCCTACATGAGACTTATCCCCTTGAGGAGTTATTCATGTGAGAACTTTGTTTGTGTGACTCCATATGAGACTTAATCACCCCGTTACATAGTTCTACATGAGATGGTTGTTTCTATGACTGTAGATCCAGTGCCTGGTTATTGTGGACCAGAAGAAAGTCCCATCATGACTACTTTGCTAACTAGTGGAATTCGGTTTATGCTAGTTACTACTTTGGATGTATGCTGTGTGTGGTTACAAAACTTATTGTGATTTTAGATTTTGTGTGAGATGATGAGTTACTAGTTCTTTATGAACTAGATGTCATATTTTGTGTGAGTTGACGAGTTACTAGTTATTTATGAACTAGATGCTAGATTCTGTGTGAGATGGCGAGTTGAAGCCCGGTGATGACATAAATCTTGGAAGGATGATAAGACTCCAGAGCCTATGTGGCTATGATGGTGATACTTGTTACATGATCTGTTTAATCATGAGATGGCCTGTTGGGCCATGCTACTTGTTACATGATATGTTTGATCATGAGATGGCCTGTTGGGCCATGCTACTTGTTACATGATTTGTTTGATCTTGAGATAGCCTATGTGGCTATGGTGATGCTACCTATAGACTAATCTGCAAGATCATGTGAGTCTTTCCCATGCCATGTGAGATGTCTAGATGTGTTTGAGACCATTACATGAAGAACATATTAGTTAATACCTCCCTAGCTAAGAGGGAGTGTTGATGTTTTGGTAGCTACGAGAGGTATTAACCTCAAAGTTTAACCTTTGTAAATAGAATAGAATATTCCGAAAGTAATAGAACCATTAAACAAATGTGTGAAAACCCCAGACGAGAAGTCAACCCAAAGAGAATAATAATAAAGTATTAAAAGGCTCCAGAAAGTGAGGTCGGCCCCACATGAAAATAAACCTTGGAAGACTAGTATAAATAGAGGCTAGGTGCTCCTCATTTGTACATACTCTCACTCAACAGAAGGAGGGCACAAGTTTGAAGAGCAACAATTATAATTGCAGTAGAAGGAGGCACAAGTTTGGAGAGGGTGGTGCAATAGTTGTCGTGGTGTAATCTCAGTCTTTCTAGTATTTGTCTTGTGTGCTTCTCTTGGTAAAGGTACACTTCTATTGGTAGAGGTAAGTTCTCTTGGTATTATGCTGCTGCTGCAACAATGGTGTTTCTGGTTAGGGTTTATCTGTTGGTTCTAGTGTGGAATTGCCAGAATCATTCTATCTAAGAAAAGGTTAATGTGCTCGGGGGTGGCATAGTGAATACCTATGGTTGGGTGACAATGATGTGACATTGTCTATGGTTAAACAAGCATACCAAAATTTTAACAAAATTGTCATGCAAACTATTGCTTATAAATTAACATACATTAGAGTGTACCAATGATGAAAACAAACAATGCATACAAATTATTTAAATGCATCAATGTGTTTCAGTGGAAGAATTTCTTGTGTGTTATTTAATTTATTTGTGGGTATGAAAATGCAACTACTTGTTTCTTGGTTTTATGAGATAAAATTTCAAATATTAATAAAAAAATCAAACAATTTTATAATAATATTGATTTTTTAAATTTTAATCAAATCATTTGATATAATCATTGTGTTGATGTATTGCATCATCTAAACAAATACATTAGTTGATTACACATGTTCATTATACCAATGTAAATCATACATATATTTAATGAACAAAATAACATTTACAACAATGTACATTGGAGTATAATAAGAAACCCATTGTAATATGTAATAAAAAGGAAGGGGTTGCAGATGTAGGTGGGGGGGAGGGGTCATTTTTTTTTTTTATCCTGAATGAAATCGATAAGTAAGTTATGAATGGGGCTTGGGTCACACCGTCAATAATTAGGTTGAGGTGATTCCACCATGCAAAGTGCTAGTTCTTGACCCAAGACATATCAACAAGCTAATTGTAATCGAGGACTCAACAATAATTATTAGACTTGTGTGTTGGTGTACTTCACCTAATGGAAATTTAGTGAGGCTTGTTCATTGAATCCGAAAAGAGGTCAATCACTTTGATCAATAGATTTTTCCGCATCATAAGAGAAAGGGATCAACAGACTAATCACTTGGCCAATGAAGCCTCTCACTTGGAATGTGGACCATTGAGGGTAAAAGGTGGGGTTTCCATCTTCCCAATTCCCTAATCAATTTATATCAATCATCTAAAGTTTTTCATACCACCCATGTGGAAAATCAAATATAATAAGGGAGGATGGAAGCTAAGGTTCGCCATAATAATTGTACCACCTCACACTTCAAGCATAATGAGGGAACACCTCTTTTAATTTGATTTAAATTAATTGTTGGGTGAAGATGGGATAATGGAGCTTGTTATTCTAGATGGTTTTGTCCCCTGTATTCTCATGTTCACCCTTGAAGGATCCTTCTAGGAGCACAATTTGGAAGAGATTCACTATGGCCCATGCCTCACAACGTTTTATAAAAATACTTGGTCAATTGTTGGGGTAAGTTCACGTTCCATAGCTTAGGTTTGTCTCCAAAGTAATGTATCCTAGGCTTGTCTCTTTGAGTTCCCTAGTTTGTGCTTGGTAAATTCCTAGAAGTGCCTTTTAGTTTTGATAACAACTGAAAGGAATCATAAATATGGTTCATTAAACAAAGTATGTTTCTTTATGCCCTTTCATGATAATTTGGTGGTGAAAGAGGGGTGCTCATTATTGATAGTGGAATTTAGCATAATGGTTTGGAATTGGTGGATTAAGGGGGATTTTCATTGGACATTAGATAGAATGGAAAACCACCATCACCCATGTCGACACCCTCTTTGTGAAATTGTTGATATTAATTATGTTGTTTGACAATAAGAGGTCCTTATTGCGGATAATAGGACATCCATATTTATAGCCACAGTGAAAATTCATACCCAAGAGGAAAAAAATAATAATGGGATGGAAGTATTAATGCAAACTCTACTTTAGAAAAATAAGAAATGAGAACTTAGAATCCAACTATAATGATTTGTGTCATTAAGGATTGAGTCTAGTAAGGGACCCTCAATCAACCACATCTAACTACAAAATGTCCATTGGTTCAGATGTGGAGGAGAACTTTGAGGAGATAATTTATCAGATGCCTAGAGAGGAGCATATAGTTGGCATGAAACAAGACCCCAACATTCTCCAATGGAACAAGAGGAAGCTTCTAGTAAGAATGCCTTTGAATAGTTGCAGGATTTTTTTTATGTTTTTTAAAGTTGGCCATTTTTTAGGTGTCTTTTTGAGCTCTATACAAATAGAATTTTTTAGACATCCTCTGCAAAGGATAATATCATTTTTATCAGAGTTAATATGAAAGATTTTGGACCTTTTAAGATAGTGTGATAATCCTCTTTTTTGTATTGTTATGATGTCCAACAAGGCTACAAAACCTTTCTCAATAGGGTGTATAACTAGTGTAGATTATGGATAGTGAAAATTTCTGACAGACTATTATGAGAGGCAGGAATGAAACTAGGGTTAGTGAAAATTATACAATATGTCCCTTCTAAAAGGAAAATACTTCATGGCTCCATTTTATTATCAACCCAAGGTTCGTTTATCAACTTATGAAACACCGGTGTTGTATAGACATAATCAAAGATCTGGAGATTGACTGAGTTCTTATAGTATGCCCACTCTAAAACAACCTTATTTAATTTAAGCGTAGTCTAATGCTACATAAATGAAAACTCAATTTAAAAATTACTTTGACTGTATTTATCTTGGTTTGACTGCTGGAAACACTTTACTTGGAATACAAACTTGTTTCCTGTATGCTCTGTTTTGTGAAACACAATTATATAGTCAGTTCATTATGCAATAAAACATGAAAGCAAGTCATTCAACATAAGCAATAAAAAATATAAAACTATTCTACTAGCAAATAAAAAAGCACGAGCAAAGAGAAAGATTATGAACATGAATGAAAAGAGCTTTAGAATTGAACTGAAACTAAAATTTAAACAAGTTTATACACAAAAAAGTTTAGCCTCGTACCTCTTTGTAGTGGTCCCTCCTTCAAAAAGACTTAGCAAATACAACACTCAACTACAACACTTAAAATGATAACTAATAAACACCAGAAACAAACTATATATATATTTCTCAATTATTGAAAGTCACAGAGTGTTCACACCATTCTCTACATTCTCTATATATCCAAAAGCAAGAGCGATGGTATATATATATATAGCTTTCAGACTGGAGACTTTTACAATTACTTCATAAACTAAAATATTTATGAAAACCCTAGAACCATGGAAATATAACACATTTTTCATTACATAGTGTAAATGATACTACACTTTGAAAGGTAACTTGCAGGTTTTGGATGCAAAAATGCTCACATCAAGACATAGCCTTGGTATGTATTCCAGGTAACGAATGAATGAATGCAAATTTAATGAACATTGGCTATGTATAAAGGATTATTCAACCATTGTGGAAAGTGTTTGGAGAGATCCGCTTTATCTAACGGAAAGAGGCAAACATAAATGAATTATTTGGAAACTTCAGGGACTAAAAGAAGCTACAAAATTATGGAACAAAGATCTGAAGACAAAGAATAAAGAAAAATTGATGTTGATCGAAGCATAAATTAAAACTTACTCTGATATTCTGAGTATTGACTATAACGAGGAAGGAGCAAAGGAAATATTGAGGTGTCTGGAAATAGAGAGAAATGAACTTTTAAGATCTGAGGAAGAGCACTGACGATTGCGAAGCAAGGCACTCTGGTTGGCAGGCGGAGATAGGAACACAAAATATTTTCATAAGATAGCTAGTCATAACAGATTTAAAAAACATATTTGGGAAATAATCAGGGATGATGGTGATAAAGTGGTGGATCAACAAGGCATTGAAGACCACTACTTCAAGCGATTCTACAGAGCATCCTCATTACCTAATATAGAAAAACAATTTAAAATCATAGAACTTTTCCCAGTTATGGTCGATGAAGAGAAAGCGGTTACACCGTACAAACCTGTTACTATGGCATAATTAAAATCAATTCTCTTTCTTTGTAAGAAAGAAAAAAGTCCGGGACCAGACGGTTGGTCAACAAACTTTTTTATTTACTTCTTCGATCTAGTTGGTGAGGATCTCCTAGTGATGGTCGAAGAGTCCAAAATTTTAGGCAAAATCGTCGGTGGTCTAAACTCAACATTTTTGACACTGATTCCAAAAGTCAATAATCCAAAAACTTTCGAGGAATTCCTCCCTATTTCCCTTTGCAACCTTTTTTATAAGCTTATTTCAAAAATCATTGCCAATTGTATCAATCCTTTTCTTTCAAAGTCACTCTCTTCTGAACAGTTGGGTTTCCTAGAAGGTAGACGCATTCAACATGCAATCAGGACAACACACGAAAGCCTCCACAGTATCAAAAAGAAGAAGTTAAAAGCACTAGTCCTCAAACTGGACTTAAAGAAATCCTATGACTGCATTGATTGGGATCTTCTCAGTTTGATCCTTCTGAAAATTGGGGTGGGGTTACATGTGGCCAACTGGATCATGTCTTGCATTACTTCATCTTCCTTTGCTGTCCTTATTAATGGGGATGCTACTGATTTTTTCAGAAGCAGAAGGGGAATTTGACATGGATTCCCTCTCTCCCTGCTTCTCTTCATACTTATCATGGAGGGCCTCAACTTATTATTAACAAAAATTCAAGCAAAGGGTGCTATCACATGTTTAAAGATTGTTAGCTTCACTATTATCCTACATCTGCTTTTTGTGGATGACATCCTTATATTATCCAAAGCTATCCTAACTGAATGGAGAGTGATCGATAAACTACTTATACTTTTTTGTAAAGCGTCTAGCCTAGCAGTGAACCTATCAAATGCTACAACCCATTACTTTGGCCTCTCAGATCATGATCCGGTCGACTTCAAATCTGCCCTTAACTTTACCTTCAGTGATCTTAATACTGGATTCCGTTACCTGGGATACTACTTGAAGACTGGCACACATCGAGCATTCGATTGGGACTGGATTGTGCCCAAAATATCTCACAAAATCAATT
Organism: Picea glauca; assembly: GCA_000966675.3. Classification (NCBI taxonomy): domain Eukaryota; kingdom Viridiplantae; phylum Streptophyta; class Pinopsida; order Pinales; family Pinaceae; genus Picea; species Picea glauca. Next base: position 1,340,581 of record JZKD02S1672718.1, read on the forward strand.
TCTGGGGCAACAGGTGGCTCTCATTGGCTGGGAGGTATATCCTGGTAAAATCTGTTTTGGAAGGTCAAAGAGTCTATTGGATGTCTTTGGAAGCATTACCCTGCTCGGTCTTAACCAAAATTAGGAAATTGATTTTTGATTTTTTGTGGAATGGCCACCAAGATAGACAAAGTATTCACCTTTGTAGCTGGGAGAGGCTGTTTAGACCCACAAGGAATGGAGGATGTGGCATTCACGATTTAAATATTTTCAATCAGTCATTAAATTCTGTTACTCTTTGGCACGTGCTAAATGTGGAAATTCTTTGGCACTTTGTTGTAAGAGATAAGTATCTTAAAAATTCCTCTCTTATCGATTGGATAAGAAAACAAGAACATAAAGTCGTATCTGTTTCAAGGATTTGGGCAAGCTTACTGCACACTCTACCCATCATTCTCCATTGGATCACGTGGATACCTGGCAGTGGAACTCTTATAAAAATTGGTTGTGATATAATTCTTGGTTTGGGTTCAAGATCCATACTAAGCAATGAATTATGGTTGTTTCTTAATAGTAATCAGATCACCCTCCTCGCGCATGCATCAAAGACGCATAACCATTCTTTTTGCACAGAGTGCTGGAAATATAGTGAAAATTTGGGTCTAGCGGATCCTTTGGCATCATAATAGACAAATTTTACCACATCAATGATGGAGAAGGCATTACACTGGCTGCCACTAAAAAAGACATATTGATTTGGGTAGGAGGAGACCCGTCGGGGGCATTCACCATCAAAAACTGTTATGAAGAACTTATTTCGACTCACTCCTGGCCGATTTGGAGAGGTTGGAAGATTGACTATTGGAAATGGTGTGCCCAGCTAAAAACAATAATTTTTTTCCTATTGGAAACAAAAAACAAAGTTCTTACTTGGGAAGTACTCCTTAAAAAGGGGTGGATAGGACTGGGTCTGTGTTTTTTATGTAAAAAAAATAAAAAAAGACACTCATCATTTGTTCATTCATTGTGATTTCACGAGAAGAGTGTGGGCATCACTTGTTCAACATTTAAATCTAAATTCCTGTTGGAATGGCCCATCCTTGGAAGATTTTATGGAAGTTTGGATCCAAAACAGGTCAACACCCAAGGTTCTCCCTTTAATAACATCATGGTATACTTGGAAGGAACACAATCTGGCAATTTTCTAAGGGAAGCATCCAACGGTAATTACAGTGGTCATCAAGATTCTTGGTGCACTCCATAAAAGACTGACTGTCAACAAACCCCAGGTATTGAGAATAAAACCTTTCTTCAGACTACAAGGCTATACAATGGATTTTTTTGATGGGGCAACGAAGGTAGGGGGCTTAAGATGCGGGGCAGGAGGGATGCTGAAATGTATTGGGGCTCCAGATTATAGATGAAGTTTTAGTTGTGGTGCAAGAACCAACACAAAGGATGAATTGTTCGAAGCATGGGAGTCACTCTGGATTGCGAATATTCTAAATATACATCATCTATAGGTCATGGGAGATTCTAAAGTAATCATCGACTGGCTTAATAAAAAAGGAAATTTGCAAGCGATCAATATTGAAGGGTGGAAGATGAGGATAAGAGATCTTATGGTAGTCTTTCAAGGCATTAACTTCCAATGTATTTATAGGGAATCAAATAAGGAGGTAGACAAGATTTCTAAGAGAGCACTACACTCTCCCAAAGGTAAACTGATCTATTTTACATGGGATGGTGAAAGCGAGGGCCCAACAAATCTTATAAACATTTTCTAATTCTTGAATCTATTTTGAATGGATTGCATTTGTTATCATCTGAAAGTGGATATGGGACTCTCCTACATTCTGATAAAGGCTGGGCAAAGAAGATTCTTTTCAGGAGCTTATCCAGGGGCACTATTGGATGGCATGGATGACATGATTGGGTAGAAGGGATTTTTTTCTTGTAATGGAGTTATTTTAGAATGGCAGTTTTTTTTATCAGTCTTATTTACATTTGACGAAGATGTAAAAAAATTATAATCAATATAATTTTGAGCAATTTTTCATCTGGAAAAAAGGTAACAAATGAATGTAACTCATGGGCATTGAAAACTTCCATAGATTCGCTTTCATAGACACGTTCCCTGTTCATTTGTGCATTGAAATGGTATGCTCCGTTCCTTTCTTTGTTATTTCCACCACCATAATTCTTGCAATATATTTGGTGAGTCACCAAATGCTTCAAATTCATTGACTAAACCTTTGTGAAGAGATAGCTTGTGGTTTTCATCTATGCTACAGGTTTCTTGTTAGCAAAATTTATTCAAATTCTAACTAATTTCTACACTCCTACTCTAAAATTCATAATAAAGACAAGAAATACTTAAAAACACAATCCAATACTACCTTTTGGGAATTGTGGTTTAAGTAGGTTGGAAATGATATTATGAAGATAAAAAATGGCCTTATTGGTGTCAAAAGACCATCAAAACTATTAAGGACTTGGGCAAAATTGGTATCATTTTTAGGTCTAAGCATTCCCCCTTTCCTAAATATTTGCATGACCTCATGCAATTTATTGATCCTCCTCTGAAGCTCCAAGGTGCAAGGTCATTTAATTGTATGCAGGATGGATGAACTCTATCGTATCATAAAATCCCATACTTCTATCAACTTGTCTCCAATGTGCAATTTCTTCCATATTGTTCTAGTGAAATCGAGGTTGGTATCATCAAGTAGAGAACCAAATGAGTGGATAGCTAAATCAAAGACTCATCCATCCATTTCCATGTCTTCTCATTGAGTTAACATACTGCTCTAATCAAGATAAAGAAAATTCAAAATTAGGGTATCATGTAGGAGTTCTGTTTCTTAAGGCATTTGGGAGAGTTTTCCAAATATCATATGAGGCTAACATAGCCTGTAAGGAATGCATTTGTGCAATTCTTTGATAATTAGTAATAACATGCTACCTATGCATCTTGATACATAGAGAATCTCTAGGATCTCTGAGTAATTCTTGATAATCTTGGAAAATAGTGGCATGGATAGGATATTCCTCTCTAACCATCAAATTGGAAATAAACTATGCTTGTGTATAAAACTCATTTGCCTCCTTCCATTGAATAATACCATGGATGAAAGAGAAACATTCTCTTAGTTGGATGTCCCCTACAAAAGGATTAGGGTTCCAACAAAGATGATCTTGTAGCAGAAATTTGAAACGATAAATATCACATAACAAGTTTTGGTCATGGTTTGAAACATTTAAAAAATACATTGATGAAATCTTTTGGAGTATTAACCTTATGGATCCTTCCTACTACCAATTGTTTGATACTGAATGTAGTCCACCTCTCATGTAAGTATATAGAATGGATTTTGGAAGGTTATCGATATGTTAATGCTTCATACATGTTATCGCACAAACTGTAGGTTGGGAAAAGCCTGATCCAATCCATTGGATGGTGATAGTGATGGGACTCACCTTAGATAAACCCTCCCTCGCTTTTGTGAAGGAATAATTCGATAGAAGGGGGAGTTCCGGGTGACCCTAGGGGGAAATGAGATAGAAAGTGATACTTATGAAGAGATTCCCCTATAGGAAAGGTTACTAAGTGGAGAGTGGTTTGAAAATGAGCTTTAGAGATGGTTTATGTTCGCCAAGTCTTTGAGTAATTGTGAAAGATGGTTGTACTTGCCCGAGACACAAGAAAGACAAGATACAAACTAGACAATCCAATGGACAAGAAATTTAAGCTTGTTGTCCCTATTTGAAGTAGTGAACATAAATATATATCAGCAAGTAAACTATATAGTTACTTCATATTTAACCATCAAAATTGTCAAATAATTATTGGACAATGAAGTACTAAAAAAATAGATAACTTTCCAATACTTAAGCATGAACTTTGATGGTATATTATGGATACAAAATGAAGTTATCAACAAAGTGTTAGGGAAGCCTTATGGATGTATCAAAAAATTGCTACAGAAGCAAGTTCCAACCACAAAAATCAACAAGTAAACCGTAAAAAAGATAACCCATAACCAGTAGAACAATAATCTAGGTTTAGAAGTCAATTTCCATGGTTGAAAAGTGAGTAAATTATGACAGAAAGTGAAGATTTCTGCAGCCCTAATGGTTGTATCATTAAATTTATTGCAGCAATGAAATACTTGGATAAAATAGGATTCCCTTAGGGCACAAGAAAGCTTATAACATGTAGAAAATATTCCAACTTAAACAATTTCGATATCTCGTAATTCTACGTATCCCAATGCAATGATTTTATTTCTCCAATGCAAGAGATTAGTGCCTTTAACTATTGGGTTATGGATTCTTTAAATATGAAAGAGATATTTGTGCTACTTCCTTGGGGGTGTAATCCCTTTTACTCCCTAAGGAAAGCAAGACTTGCTCAGGAAAACCCTAGGAGGGTGGAAACCCTTTTACTCCTCCTAGTATTCCTTTATGCAAAAAAATATTCCAAGACAAATATGATGTGCTTAGTGGGATTGTATGCCATTATGCTCCCCAAAATATTATCAAATTAACCTTGTGACCAAGAAAAGAAGCAATAACATGAAAGATTCCTTACCTAGTCCAAGCATTAACAAGATAAACTCCTTTTAACCAAGAAAATCCACCATAAAAGCAAGAAATAGCCTCCAAGAAAGATAACGCCTTACTTCTTCATCCAGTATCCAAATAAAACCATAGCAAGAGATAGTAGCAATAGAGATAGACAAAATTTCCCAAGTAGGGCACAAATTTCAGCCAAGAATCCTCTCCAAGATGGGAGAGTTATGTTGTAAAAATGAAATGAAATGAAATGATCTCTATTTATACAAATCCTACTACAAGTGTTTGTCCACTTAATTTTTAGGTTAAACCACTAAGTAAGGGGTCAACAACCCTTACTTTTCCCCTTTGCAATATAAAATTCAAATTTAACCCTAAAATGCACATAAGAAACCCTAAATAAGCATGGCGTCACCCCTTTAGGGCAATGTTTTGGCACCTTTAGCGAATTGTTGAGATTGGAGATGAAAGATTGTGCCTCTAGAGGCCTCCCTCTCAAGCGCTAGGGTCCTCAAGGTTTCCCTCTCCATCCAAATATGCCAAGTGTCAAGCAACAACACCACCACCATAAGCCCTAGCCCTAGGGTGATGTCAACCTCCTCAAAAGTGATGTTTTAGACTCAAGAGAAAATCGTTGGGATAACTAAGGGTTGGGTTATGTCCTCCATGGTATCTCCTAAGGCCTCCAAATACTAGCATTGTCGTCCGGTGTGTGGGCCATGGTATCCAACCTATGGGATTCAAGCCATAAGGAATCCCAAGCTAGGCTTGTTCTTCCAAATCTGTCCACCAAATAGGTCCTGGAAAGATAATGAATGCGCCCTCCAAGGATCTCAAGTCAAATGCATCATGATAAGTAAATAAAATCAATAAAAGAGCCATCTAATCATGTACATCCAAAATACCTCATTAGAATAAACTAGTGCTCAAAGACCCTAGGCAATTTGCCAAGTTTAGGCATGGGAGGGTTGACAAAACGATCCATTGGGTGAATTGTAGCTCAAGTTTAGGAGTGTTTCCCAAGTGGACCCCTCTCTAAGACATGTGGACAAAGTAACATGGATGGTAGAAATACTCTTGGGCATGGAGTTCATGTCATACAAGGTACTGAAGTATCTCATTTATGGGTGCCTTTGTAGAGGGTGTGCTGCACCTTTTGTTTTCAATGCAACCTTTTTCCAAGCCCATTTATTGTTTTTTTTTTTAGATGTTTTGAGGTTGAAGCCAAGGTGGAGATTCTACCTAAGAAATAAAAACAATGCCCACACATGCTCCACCTTGGTTGGCATTTGTATTAGTTATTTTTCATGGTTCCCATTGATTTCTTACAAGAGACTTTTCATTGTCCTCGGTATCCCTGGCTGAGCATCTAGAAGGTTCATGATTGGATTTTATCTTTTTCCAGCTATAAGCCTCTGAGCCTTCAGCCCATTCTTCCCATGAAATGCAGGACAACCCCTTCTTGGGTCAATACACCCGAAAATCCCAAAAGGTAAGAAGATGAGGGGATGAAGTGTGGAAAGTGACAAGTATGGTTGGGAATGACATGATGAATCGTCAAGAGGAGCTTCCAGTAGCAAAAGGGTGACCCACTTACTAGGGCACAATGCCAACCACCAAAGTGAAATAGGGAAAAGAGAATAATGTCCAAATAGACGTTACATAATCAAAAGCAATTTGAAATGTAAGAAACTCAAATGCCTCAAATATTGAATTGACACTCACCATATTACCTGACTTGTACCTCATGGAGAAAGACCCAATGTCTTCTGGAAGCCAACTAATGTCATTGATACTATCGTGATGAAGTTGGAACTGTGGTGGTGAGGTGGGTCTTTGTCTGTGCAAGCAGACACTACTATTCAAGAAGTCTCTCGGTACTCCATGTATGCAACCCGAGGGCCTTGAGACATCATCTCTTTAGTTATCCCTAGGAGTTGAGGATAACAATACCCTAAGGCACACACATCTTGTAGCTTCAGTAATATCTCTTTTAGTTGATCTCTATACATCTTAATTTTTCTCTTCCATCTATTTTATTGTGTAATGTAAAGGGAGAACCTTCTTTACTTCATTTTATTAATGGCTTGTTGATGACTCTGACAGTATATAACTCCCCGATCAAAAAATTCATCTTGTTGGCTCCAACCAGGTAAGTCTGTTTTCAATTGAAGAAAATCACATGTATTTTCTAGGATATCATCAAGAATAACATTTACAATTTGTTGGACATTCATCATATTTCCTTCAATTTCAATAGATTTATTAGAGGGTTCTTCTACTTCTATTTCGTTCAATAAAGTGTCCATATGATTCCCACCATTTTTCCCTTTCCTTATTTTTCTTTTCAATTTGTCGTTCTTCATTATGAGCCTCTTATTTTCTCTTAGTAATTTTAAATAACCAAAGTGACATGATCGAAATGGTGGAAAGACACGACATTTACCTTTCTTTATCTTCTTTTGAACAATGATATTCTATTGTTCCTCATTTTGGTTGCTCAATCCTAAGACTTCTTTGATTGTTACTCCTTTTGGTGTAATGACTGGGGCCTCTGTGAACTTAACTTCAGGTATTTCTATGGATTCAACTTCATGTGCATTATCCGGGTCTTCAACAATATTTGATGTCCTCCCCTCTTTCTTAGAGTTGGATGTTTTGATCATTATATGGTCTATAAATAACCCAGTTTGTAATCTTAAAGGAGCTCCCGATGTGATTTCTTCAATGCCCCGAGGTTCTGTAGTTTTTGATCCTGTAGCCTCATCATTATGTTCATTGTTATTTAAGGATTTTGTTTTTTATTTAGAAGAGGAAGAGGGTTTTTCCTTATTTGAGCATGACGAAACCCTTGCTCTAGGATTTTGTTTCATGCCACTTCGAAACACTAGCCATTTGGTCCCCAATTTATCCATTTCATCTTTTAATAGCAATGCAGTGAAACCAGAATGATATACCCCTATAGGCTGTGCTCATTTCTAGAAAGACTTCGTCATTTTCATTAATTTTTTTAAGAGAAAGTAAGGTAAATTCATCAAATTTTGATTCTTGATATGCAGGGGGAGCCCTCGATGATAATGGAAGACAACACTAAACCAACCCTCACATGTAATAAAATTTTGAACTATCAATGTTATATCCTTCCATGGTGTAATTAATGCATCCCTTTGAATCCCTTTTTTTCTGAACATTAGGAATATACATGGGTATACTTACAAATTGTGTCCAACTATCATTCAGTAGCCTTAGGTTCTTTGACCATCGTTCACCCTCCAAACATAATCCAGTATCTTGGCTAATGCTTTCCTCATTGACTATGAATGTTAAACCTTGGAATGTAGTTGTCTATCCATTGAAGCTTTTGAAAAATTCCATGGCTATAGTTCATTATGCACCCTAAAATCACTCGAAGAATGCTAGCCAACCTGCCCAAGCGAAGATATCCATTGCTTTTGGATTCAGTTGGATGATACTAATGTTTTCAGGCTCAGTTTTATTCTGTGCTCCTCCCATTTTATCCCTTCTATGACATGCTTGTCTTATGCACAAAAAATGCCCGGTTTCTGCTATTATATGATATACATGCAACCTCATTCGAGCCTCATCGTTAAATGGTAATGGAAATGAGATTGATCATTGATAAATTATCAAGTCACTTTTATGAATGATGACAGTCCTATAGGAGTTCAACCAATTCACATGATATGATGACTAAGTTTGCTACAAGATTTAACATATATGTAGCGATGATGAATAATCATGCAACATAACTTAGGGTTTGTTTTTAAATTATAATCTTTCAACTAGAGAATTGATATTGATGATTTTAATTTAATTGGAAGACATAAAGGCCTTAAGTGTTTTTTCATATGAAAAATGAAAAGGAATAGGGATAAGGTGTTTAAAGGAAAAATGGATAATATGATAGGATTAATTGGATTGTTTTCGATCTTTCAAATCTATAAAATGAACTTAGAGATAGGGTATAGAAATTACCTTGTCTTGAAAAACAATTCCCTTAAAATTTTGAAACTTGTCCTCAAAATCATGTAATAATAAGTGGTTGTTAATGTAATCATTGTAAATAACACTATTGATCCCAGTATTAAGTCATATATAAATTAAGAAAGACAATTGAATCCTGGAGCTCTCGACAACTAATTATATGAAATATTTTGCAATATTTCTATATCTATGGAACTTGTAAATATTCTTGGCAAAATATTTTAAATTCTCCAGGTAGAGAATGAGACTAGTCAGAGTTATTTGAATTCTGCAAGTGGAGCCTTCAATAGTTTCTTTCATATGTCAACTTGCAAATAAAAGACATTTGTTTTTATTTTTTATTTTTTTTCTTTTCAAGTTTTGGCTACTGGTAAAACTAGTTTTTAAATAATTTTTTTTCAACTGCGCATCCGAAAAGGTTATCGCAGTTGAAAATGAAACTTTTTTCTTCTTAACAATATCAGCCAGAGATATAGTTTTCTAATATTATCAAGTCCAATAGTGCATGTGTCCAAGTTTTCACTAATGGATTTTTATTAAATCTTTTTTTCTTTCTACGTTTTTTTTTTCTTTTTTTAATCTATATGCAATCGGTTTTGTACAAAATGATCCTCTTGAAAGTTTTTAGGAGGTAGTATTTGAAAATAGAGAAGACACATTACTTACAATTTCAAACTATGCTTGAGTTATTAGATCTTTTATGAACACTTTTCTTGATAGTGGCTTCCAATATAAACGTATGATGATCAAAAATTTTGATCATGTTGATTTTTCGCTCTTTGGAATAAAAAGAAAACGATATCAGAAGTAGTAATTTTTGTATGCTCATCATCTCATGGTGTATCCCTTAACCTCAACTTCAATCTGCATTTTACGTAATCAAAATCCGAGTCTGTATGCCCGAGATACTCATAGGTTTTTCCAACCTCCCGACAAAGAGATTGCAAGAAGAGCTTTGAAGAATTAATGAGGAATTTCTTCTGAGTGTTGTGCCCCTCTTCCCCTTCTTTCACCTCCTCCAACACTTAGATTTTTTTTTGACGCCCTCTCCTATCCATCTCCATAATTAGTCATTTTCCCATTCCTCACACAACTCATTACTCTCCATCTCCATAACTAGCCATTTTTATTACTTTTTTCCTTACTCTACACACTACATACTTAGCCATTTTTTCCTTCTTTCCACTCTACTCTCCTTCCTCACTACTCTTCATACTTAAACATCTTTCCAGTCCTCCACACCATATCCATACTTAACCATTTCCATTTTCATATTCATATTTCAATTTTCATTTTCCAATTTTCCATATCCATTTTCTTTTTCATTTGTAACATCCAATTTTCATTGATCACATTTTCATATCAACGATTTATTATTTTAGGACACTTGCATGCAAGTGATCCATATAAACATGGGACTATATGATCAACTGATTGGTTTATAGTTAAATATTATGTCATATTGAGTATTAAAATTTATGATATGTTGTTAATGTTGATGTATATCACTGACATGTATTATGATGAGGTTTCCTGAGTGTGCAGAAAATACGACACAATGACGATGTTGATGGCATTGACATAATTCCCTAGATTCCGGATTAAGTCAGGGAGTGGACTATTGACTTTGATTATGAGTACTTGATTTTATTACACATGTATTATGATGATGATTTCAGTTATGGATTACCTGCATAAGAGTTATTAATATTATTTTTGTCAGTGGATGTAGGTATGACGCCGCTTGCTAATCCAACTCACATATGGAGTAAATGGGTCATACAAAGATATCATATAGATTAGGGAGAGGTGTGGCAACATCCCTATCATAGCCTAATAACACTCCCCCCGTGACCTGAGCTAAAGGTTAAGGACTACCTTGCTCATGAGATGAAGGTTAACAACTACCTTATTCCTTAGAGGTTCACGATGTTGTGAGGGTAGAATGAGACAACCTCTCACAAAGATTTCTGAGGGGCGCACAATAAGGTGTATTCATTATTCCTCGGTAAGCCCTTAGTCTCACACAAGGCCGACAAATGGAGTAATGAATCCAAGCATCAGACAACTTCCAAACTAAGTAAAAAACAAGCAATAGAGAGAATGGCAAGTGACACCCTTGGAGCACGTCGGTGCGTCTTGAAGGGCACTTCACATGATAATATAATATTAAAATAAATGAAACTTGAAACGTCTAAAGAAATTAATAAAATTTAGAAGACCTTAGAGGATAAAATGAATACTTAGAATTTGTTAGAAAATAGAATATAATTTTATGAACATGAACAAAATAAAACCTAAGTCTAAGTGCTCATGCCCAAATAAATTATAATAATGGGTGTAAGAGAAACTTAGACTAAATAAAAGCTAGTAAGGGAAGAAAATTTTTTTCAAGACATGTGCACAATGTGTGCATGAAATTAATAAAAGAAAATTTTTAATTAAAAGAAATGAATTCATGAGAAAATGTGGTGTCAACTAGAGTTAGAGTTTTAAGTCAAGCTAGACTCTAAAATCCTAAATTAAGAGAAGATTTCTAATGAAACTCCAACAATAAATTAGTTAGGAGACAAATAAAAGGAGAAATTGGGGAATTAAGGGACAACTAGGAGAAAATCTAGGAACTAATTGTGGAGGTGAGGATTTTTTTTTCAAAATTGTTAAATTAAAAAGGAATAAAACATGTGCAACTTGAGGGAAGAGTGACATGTGTTTGGGGTGAATAATCTCTAATTTTAATTATTAAAAATTACCTGATCGTGCATGAAAGGACAAGTGTCAAGGTAGAAATTCTTATAAAAGTAAGGGAGAAGGAGTGAGGGGGCACCTTACTGCTGGATGACTAAAATGCTTTCAAATTTTCATGTGACTAGTTTTCTTGTGTGAGTTGGGAGACAAGTTTGTGTAGGAGGTGGAAGCCTCTCCTTGCGAGGGAAAGCTTGAGCTACAATCTAATTTTCTATGTGTGACCCCTTTGCGGCTCGGAGGGATAAAAGGGAAGAAGAGTACCCTAGCGTTGGCTGGGAGGTACCGGTGAAGTCGCATTGGTTAGCAAACAAAAAGGACGTTGTGCAAGTTACAAGGTTGAAGATCAATATCATATACCATCATTCTTCTAGTTATGGTATTGAATACTCTAGTTATTTTTTTGTTTAGTAGTATTATCATTTGTAGAATTATTAGTCTAATTGTTGGACATAATTGTTTTTGTGTACGGAAATTGTATGGATCGATTATTTTTGGGTTAGTAATATAATATTTCTGCAATTCTAGTTTTATACTATATAACCTAATTGGTTATTGTATCCAAAAGATCAACAATATTAGAATAGATCATGTATAAAAATTGTATAGAAATATTTCTTAATTATTGGTTCATCAATTGAATTTTTTTGTATGTCGAAATGGTGAGTAATATTTATTATAAGATTGTGCATGAACACTGGTGTATAAATTTATGTAAATCTTCGTTTCTAGTTAAAATCAAATTTCCATATAGGCGCCCATAGATCCTGATCCGTAGAAGAAGTTGGGGTGTGTAGGTCTGTAGAAGCGAACTCTGAAATTAAATTTGCATTATCATCGTGAATTTCACTGACGGTTTTAACCAAGATTATGTAAATGACAAGTAGTGTGAAACCTGCAATACAAAACAAATGTGTTAGGTAGCGGTTTTATTTATTTATTGATAGTGATTAAATATTGTCTTGGTTTTTGGTGGCGGGACTCGGTCATAATTAAAAGAGAAGGATGCCCATTTAATTTTTGTCTTCAGTTAGAAATTGAAGCATTTGTCCCTATTCTTTTCCGTAGTTAGCAACAGCAGGGTCGTTCACACTCCTCTCACCCTCATAGCCTCTGACATGGTGAAGTGGTTGGAGCTATACAATGGTGTTCTTACGATGAGAATTATGCTCAACTGGTTCCCCAATATTCCATGGGACCATCAACCTCTTTCTTTCGTCAGGGACATGTGTGATCCTTACTCGAATCTCTTTAGGAATATCTTACCACCCATTCTCAATGCTTTGGATGTGAGCCCTATTCTATCCTTCATAGTGTTAAGGGCTTTGGTGTCAATTCTCAGAGTCGACGTGTTGCCTAGGTCTTAGGTACCTATGCACCTCTGTGTTTAGGACCAACCATGTATTCCTATTATTATTCCAACACCAGTACAAATCTGGCATAGATCCAAAGGATAAAATACGACTTATCATTAATTCCATTTTGGGTTGCATTATTACATAATCATCTCAAAGCAGTTATTTGTTATTGTGGATCATTCACAATCTCTTTTGTTTCAGATAGCTTAGAGTCTAAGCTTCATAGCTCGACCATGTCCGTATTTACTTTCATACTGTATTTACATTTAGACAGACTAACATTTATTCCTTTTTCCACATTCTTAAACTTCACCAAGTGAGTCAAAATGTTGGTTGAAACGAAAATAACTCATTCCAAGGTATATTTACAGTTATGATTCAATTATTGTGTCCTATTGTATTTATATCTTCAAAAAAAAATGTTATGCAGTTCTAGAATTGACAGTCATGATTATTTGAAATATTAGACTAGTTCAACCCATTTTGAGTGTATACATTCAATTTCAAAACCCTACATTTATTCATATGAGACCCCTTATTTTTTTTTTCCTTTGAACCCTAATGTGGAACCAGACAATGATTCTGGAAACCCAAAAGTTATGGATAAAAAAAATTGGTTCGTGTCTATGACCAATTACCATAATTGGTTAGAAGTTGAGGCATCATTAGATTCACCACTTTATGCATTAAATTCTCTTTCTGATCTTAGGAATGACCACATTGTTGATGATTAAAATCGCAACAAGAAATTTCTCCCGCAAAGTATTGCTAAATCCCTATTATTTAAACTATGCTAATAATATAATACTAGTAGGTGGGACCCCCTTATAGACTAGAGGCTCGAAGATAGTCATATCACACATTTTCTGTTGCTGTTTCGATGCTACTTACAGGGTCCTATATGGTTGACAATGTAGTCATAGTTTCATTTTGGATATAATAACAAGTGGATGATGCATTTTATGGGATGTTATGATATTTAAAGCTTTATTTTTATGTTATGATTGGCATATATTTACAGTCCCTATGTTAAATCATGTCACCATGATTTACCTAGGTACACATACACAAGAAATATGTTATTAATGACATAACCAAAACAAAGAGAAGAAACTTATGGGAACAATCCTAAAAGAAAGGGCCTATGTTTAAGCTATGTTAAAGGTTATGTGCAAATGGAAATATAAAACATGTTAATGTTAGCCCTAACTATTATATGGTTGGTTAGTGGCTATGCAATTTTTCATTTGAGTTATTTTGGGGCGCATATGATATTGCAAGACATATGGTATGGCATGAAAACTTGGCAAGGGTTAACATGAATGTTTTGGGTGGCGCATTTGGCAAGGAATGTGGTCGCATATTTCAATGGTTTGGAAATTGATTACATGGTTTAAATGATATGGTGAGTGTTGGATGACTTGTACTTTGGAATTGAATAGGATAGGAGATGGAAGCGACGTGCAGTAAATGCATGCCACTCCATACTCCCCCCATCAGGCTGTCACCCTAGTATGGTTCTTTGTTGCATTTTGGTATGTTGGTGGTTAAGCTTCGCATTTTAGGCTTGGGAAGGAATGATTGACCAACTCGCCCTTTTAATCTCTGGGTTACAAGTATGGTTATTTTTCACCCCATCCATGAATTACGATCTGTGTATGAACAAACAATGGCTTAATAATGCTTGGGTTTGTGTTTTCCTAAGAATTGCAATTGTGTAAATGCATGGTTTTTCTCTCTAGAATGACTGTGTAATTGTTCGGATTGCAAGTAAAATAATTGGTTTTGGTTGAGTTGTGCATTCGCTGGTTGCTCTGTTGGTTAAAATTGTGGTGGGTCTTTGTGTATTTTTAAATGAATATGGGATTATTGCTCCATGTTTTCTTTGGTGGAGGGTTTCTTTCTGTGTATTGTTTCTGGTTTCTTCCTCACAGTTATGAGGGTAACCCGGTCCAGTCATGTTCGGATTGCCATTTGGTTGTTGTGTATATTTCCAGAGTCATGGTCGTGGGTTTATTCACATGGTCTTGGCATCAAAGTATATCGAAAGTTGGTCATAGGGTGGACATAATGTCGATACATATGCTATATGGTTGTTGGGTGATATAAGTTATGCCTCGGGTTATGCATCCTCACTGTCGTTGTTGTCAAATGATTCAGCTCTTAAGAAATAGACAGATGTTATACCTTTGTGTGTTCTGGGTAACTGTCACTGTCCTGTGGACCTTCGATTCTCCTCTGGAAATGTAAGGTGTACTATGTGCATCATTTTTCTACCCTACCTGTCATTGTTTCCTTTGTGGCTAACTATTGTGCCATTGCCCAGACCAGGAGTTATAATGAACCCTGTGGTTTCTACTATGCTTGTATTGAAGGGTCTTTGCCTATGGTTGATATGCCTCTGAGGACCTCCAGTTCTCTGTGCGATTTATGACCGAGCACACTCTTGATTTACTCTTTGTATTTGTTGTGACAGAGCCCGATTTTAAAATCACCAACTATTCTTACTCTTGTCGGGATCTTTTTGGTTGTCAAAGATTGATTATCAAGTGGAGTGGTTATGAAATATTTTGTTGAGTACCTATCTCGTCTTCCTATGATGAAATCAGTTGAAAAGTTGTGATCATGAATAGGTAATAGTATGCAGTCAAAGGGCTGCCTCTTTTTCATTATACTTTGAATCACTGTGCTCTACAACAGGGTGTTGATTGCAAATTGGAGACTCATGTGTGTTTCACTAGGCCCGATCAGGGTTATAGAAAATTATGGAATTGGTAACTGTGTGTATTTCGTTATGTTCGATGTGCATCTATTATGGAATCCTCGTGCATATTATGAATGGTTGCATTGACAATGATGAAGCTCAGGTTTATGTTGACTGTGGTTCTGTTACAAGAACTTTTTGGTTGATATGTTGAAGAATGTATGAAATCGGGAATGTTTTAGAAATCTGTTCAATTTGGAAAGGGACTTGTGCATATGTTTTAATTGGCCGATTGTGAATTTATGGAAAATGTATGATAATTTTATAGCGATGAATTATGGATAGAGGTGGAGCAATGTTGCTGAGTGTTTTCTTTCGATTCTTAAAAGGAAAGGAAAGAAATTAGAGACCAAGAATTTTCTTAACAAGACTGTTGAAAGCTGTTTCGATTATGAGTATGATTGCAGACTGTTCTAATTGAGAAGTTTTGAAGAATTTGAATGATGAACAATGAACAATTTTGATACACAATAATTATTGAATTGGTGTTGGAATTTTTTGTATTGAGTACAGAGTTATGTTTATTGATTACTTGATTTGTTTGATGAACAATATTCGTTATTTCCCTGCCATTCTCTCACTTTTCCGCACATTACAAGTCTCCCCACCTTCCCAGATTCACTATTCACTCCCTATTCTTAAAATTAAATTATAGTTAAATGAAAACTCTGTATTATAGCAGTTGAAGGATGGCACAAGGATGAGTTACCCTTGATATATTTTGTTATTAAAATACAATTGATTGTTTGATAATTTGTTGAACAATAATTATGATCTATCCCCTTTCATTTTACCACTTTTCGTTCAATACAATCCCTCATACATCCCATAACCCTTATTCACTCCGTGATCATTGACACATATTAAATGATTTTTATGGATTCGATTGCATGAGTTTGATGTGTTGCTAAGCCAAACTTTGTTTCATATTTAAAGAGATGTCATGTATGGTTTGTTGAAGAAGCTAGTTGCTAATAAATAATGCATACATGAATGAGCTTCTTCAACAGAGGTAGCCATGGCCGGGGTAACAGAGGAAGAGGAAATTGGAACAGGGGCCCTAGAAGGCCAAGGTTTTCTATACATTTTGATGTAGACTCACAAGAGTTGAACCAACTATTCCAAGTTGGATTTTTTAACTGGATTGGACAAGGAGTGGTCCAACCTAGGACATAAAGGCCTCCTTTCCAAGCCCCGCATGTCATTGGTATCCTAGTTCCCCCTCATGTCTCATTACAACATGAAGTCCCTGAAAATGACGGATGACAAGAAATTGTCGACCCGACAACCTCCCAACATGGTGGGTTGCCCAATTTATCCCTACCTTCTCCTCCTCCACCAATTAACCCAATTGTCTAGGCTGCCCCTGCACACTCACTAGTACAGTATTCCCATGCAAGCAAGAGGTTAAAAACTGAATTCCACCATGCACCTGATAAAGGAAAAGCTGTTGCTGCCCCCTCCTCTCCCTCAAATGACTCTGCCAAATCCATTTCATCTTGCATGCATTTGAGAGATGATTTCTCTCATGTTATCAGTGAGATTATGCCTAAAGGCTCCACACAGCCTAAGACAAATTCAAAGAAATCAAAGGGAGACAACAACAACAAGGGGAAAATTGCCTCCCAGAGTGGCAAATACGGTTTTTGAGTGTTTTTATTTATTGATTGTTGAGAACAGTTGACTTCTGAAGTTTTTAGATAGCACACTATTTTTTGGATATGTTGGATATTATATTTTTGGATATGGTTTCAAATATCATTGATATTAATTTCCAAATTATGAGAGTGATGATGGGAGCCAGAAGGAGGGATGTGTTTGATTGATTAACTAGTTGTCTTTATGCTTGTTAAAGAAACTAAAGGGAGTCACAAGGGGTCCCACCTACTAGTTATTATTTATTAAA
>JZKD02S1672718.1:1372048-1416558 GCA_000966675.3 Picea glauca
TACACAGTAATTATTGAATTGGTGTTGGTATTTTTTGTATTGAGTACAAAGTTATGTTTATTGATTACTTGATTTGTTTTATGAACAATATTCATTATTTCCCTGCCATTCTCTCACTTTTCCGCACATTACAAGTCCCCTCACCTTCCTAGATTCACTATTCACTCCCCGTTCTTAAAATTAAATTATAGTTAAATGAAAACTCTGTATTATAGCAATTGAAGGATGGCACATGGATGAGTTACAATTGATATGTTTTTTTATTACAATATAGTTGATTGTTTGATGATTTGTTGAGAAATAATCATGATCTATCCCCTTTCATTTTACCAATTTTAGCTCAATACAATCCCTCATATATCCCAGAACCCTTATTCACTCCCTGCTCATTGAAAAGTATTAAACAATTTTTATGGATTGGATTGCATGAGTCTGATGTGTTGTTGAGCCAAACTTTGTTTCATATTTAAAGAGATGTCATGTATGGTTTGTTAAAGAAACTAGTTGCTAATAAATAATGCATACAAGAATGAGTTTCTTCAACAGAGGTACCCATGGTCAGGGTAACAGAGGAAGAGGAAATTGGAACAGGGACTCTAGAAGGCCAAGATTTTCTATACATTTTGATGCAGACTCACAAGAGTTGAACCAACTATTCCAAGATGGATTTTTTAACTAGATTGGAAAATGAGTGGTCCAACCTAGGCCACAAATGCCTCCTTTCCAAGCCCCACATGTCCCTGGTATACCAATTCCCCCTCATGTCTCATTACAACTTGAAGTCCCTGAAAATGATGGATGGCAAGAGATTGTCCATCCGACAGTCTCCCAACATCGTGGCTGGCCCAATTTGTCTCTACCTTCTCCTCCTCCCTCGGTTAACCCAATTGTCCAAGCTACCCCTGCATGCTCACCAGTACAATCTTCCCACGCAAGAAAGAGGTTAAAAACTGAATCCCACCATGCACCCGATAAAGGAAAAGTTGTTGCTGCCCCCTCCTCTCCCTCAAATGACTTTGCCAAATCGATTTCATCCTGCATGCATTTGAGAGATGATTTCTCTCATGTTATCAGTGAGATTAGGCCTAAAGGCTCCACACAGCCTAAGGAAAATTCAGAGAAATCAAAGGGAGACAACAACAACAAGGGGAAAATTGCCTCCCAGAGTGGCAAATATGGTTTTTGAGTGTTTTTATTTTTTTGATTGTTGAGAACAGTTGACTTTTGAAGTTTTTGGATAACACACTATTTTTTGGATATGTTGGATATTATATTTTTGGATATGGTTTCAAATATCATTGATATTAATTTTCAAATTATGAGAGTGATGATGGGAGCCACAAGGAGGGATGTGTTTGATTGATTAACTAGTTGTGTTTATGCTCGTTAAAGAAACTAAAGGGAGTCACAAGGGGTCCCACCTCCTAGTTATTATTTATTAAATATCCTTATTATTATTTTATTAATTTTCCCCCTAAACTAAAAGTTAGTTGAGTTTTAGTTAACTTAACTAAAATAGGTAGTTTAACTACTTCAACTAATTCTGATTGCTTAAAGACAAAAAGAGAAGGAGGAACAAAGGGAGAATTCAAGGAGAAATCATACTAAGGTCTGCTCTTGAGTTTTATTGATATAATTCAGTTTTCATTCATTCTTTAATTCATTGAAAGCCTAATTCTCTTTTATGATAGCAGGGTCCTATTGTAGACAACAAGATTCAAGGCTGAATTACATCATTTAGGCACTTTCTTTTCAGAGGTGTTGATCTATCTTTGATAGTATGTGTAGACTTGTTTGTTTGTGAATTAAATTTCATTACTGATAAAGGATATTGTGCAGAGTCGAGTGGGCAACAATTTGTGGCAAGCTGATCCAACTTTTAAAGTTCAATTTTTTACTTTTTGTCAGAAGTCCTTTTGTATGGTTTTCATCGGGGACATCTAAGTTTGACTTTGGTCCAAACTTCCTCAAGGAATTTTGTAAAGAGAACGATTCTTCGATAAATTGGAATGAAATAAGCGATTTCTTTATGTCTCATCTGTGTTGATTATTGACTTGGTATTTTTACTTCTGTCTCTACATTTATTTCTGCATCTGTTATATTCATAAAATTACATAACCATTGAATTTTTCAGCAATCTTTCATTTATAAAAAAATCATCCTAAGCCCTTGTAACCAATAATTGTGGATTAGGAAACAATTTTTGATGGCTATAAACATAGGGTGGTATTCCCGTCTATCTTTCTTTAGCCAAGTAAGAGCCAAAAATGCGTGAGTAAGATCATTTCATATCTTTTCCTCAACACACATCATGTTGTTTTTCTTAACGCCTTAATATATATGGATTATCAGAATGCTTTAACAACTTTCAGATGATGACAAAGGAAGATAAAACAAAATGAGGGATTGATATAAGGATATATATCCATCATAGAAATCCATACTTATGACGATTAATAATTGGACAATTATCCATCATCTCTGTGCCAAAACACCTTCTGCCTCGTGCAAATTGTTTTGTTTATCAAGCTCGTTGATCAAAGTTTTGTACGTCAGGAATTTGGCAAAAATTCTTTGCTTCATTTTCTGTAAAACAATCTCGTTGGTGTTTCATTGATAATCCCCGTGTTCTCTTACTTTACCACCATTTTTAGTCATTTAATTAGATTGTTCCTTACCTTTTCAATTCAGAGAGTGAAGTAATTATAGACCTAAATAGATCCTATATATATATATATATATATAATTACCATATATATATAATAATTATATTGTTGAGACGAGATAGAAAAACATTTCTTTCTTAACTAAATTGAGTTATACATCTATGAAAATGAAGTCAGGTGATTCACTAAATTATTAGAGTGTAAATTACATTATGCACAACTTAATTAAAATTATATAAATTTAGTGTGCAAGTTGCGTAGCCTTAAATAAGGTCGAAAGTTGATTGCACTTTCACTCCATGTTGTGTCATTAGATAGATTTTTGTGTTAATTTCAATCCTTAAGAAATATTCTTGAAGTGATAAAATTGTGAATTGCGCAAGTAGTGCATTAAGTTAAATAAATGAATGGTGACGTTGATTTTTTTTTTTATGTGTATTTGTAAGTTAACTCATGATTATCATATTGAAATTAATTATTTTGAAATTGCTTACTCATTTATGACCAGTTTTGGGAGGTTTTTACATATGGTGTCAGAGTAGGGTTCCACTTTGCGACACATGAGTCGTTAGGAATTCCAATGCATTCTATTTAAATTAAAGATGTATTGCTAATGTAAATTGAGTTTGTTTTATGGCAGGTATCATGGTTAGAGGACATAGAACGAGTAGACATCGGGGTGTGGGATGAAGAGGTATGCCTCCTCCAAGTACACCTACACCTGAGGGATCTTCTCCACAGAGAGAGGAGCGTATTGTCAAGCCAGAGCATGATGCAGTGGGTGACATCATGGGTATGATGAGGTCTTTTCAAATAATTTCAGAGGCGTTGATAAATGGCCTTGATCATGATGAGGGAAGAGGATATGCACCTAGTGAGGGCTCGCAACGCCCTCCTGCAGCTAGTGGTAGTGTTCATAGAGAACTTGAGAAGGTAAAATTTCTCGAGTTCTAAGGTTCCATAGACGATTTAGCCACCGAAACTTGGTTGGAGAATATGGCAATGTGTTTTGCATTGTGCGATTATACCTCCAATATGACATTCTGCATGGCAGTCTTCTAGCTGAAAGGGAGTGCACTTCTTTAGTCGTAGACACTTTTACCAAAACTGAATATGGCCATTGAAGATGTATCTTGGGAATTGTTCGAGGAAAAATTCTGAGAGAGGTACCTATCTAATGAATTCATTGAGCGCCAAATCAATGAATTCAATTCTTTACGACATGGAAATTGTACAATCCCTAAGTATGAGGCTAGATTTATGGAGTTTCTCAGATATGCTCTGCATCTGAACAATGAAAAGTTAAAGGTGAATAAGTTTGTTTTTATCCTCAACTACAACATTCGTGCTAAAGTGAGGATTCTGATGCCTTAGAATTTGCATGATGCAATACATAAACCTTTTGTTACTTAGGAGGAATTGAACAGTGGAGATCAAAGTAGGAATTATTCTAGACAGACATGATAGACTACACATAGAGCACCGCAACAACACACACCCGTTAGACATACTTCTTGGCACCGTGATACACCTAGAGGACCTGTATTTTTTACACTACGTAGACATGCTACCAATTAGATGAATCCATACAGAACACCAAAACAAAAATAACCACATCATCCTCAATAATAAGAATATTATAGATCGGTTCCATAGAACAGACCGGGACCTCAGAACCTTAGACCAATAGATTCTTCCTTTGAAACTAGGAGCAACGACCCTCAGAACGTATGTTGGACTTGTGGAGAGCCCCACTATTATAGAGATTTTCCTATAGAGAAGGTGAGAACTATTGGATCAACATAACATACAATAATAGGATATCTGGGCAAGGCTCATAGGATTCATGCAACGATGAATAACCGCTAGGCTGAGCATCAAGTTATAGTGCTCAAGACTTCAGGTATGATATCATATCAACAGTTTAGTATTTTGATATATCTAGGAGTTTCCGAGAGTTTAATTTCTAGTGCTGCGCTCAAAAGAATTAAGGTGAAGGCAGTCGAACAAGATGAGTTTAGATATGTAGAATTGGCATCTAGAGCCAAGCAAAAAGTTGAAGGAAAGGTTAAAGATTGTAATATTACTTTGGGTGAATTCGTCTCTAGTGTATCCCTTCTTGTTACAACCTTGGGATCATATGAAATTGTGATTGGGATGGATTGGTTAGAATCGCACAACGTGATACTTAACCGTAAGACAAAAATTTTAAGCTTAATTGCTGATTTAGGAAATAATAGAGTAATTGTAGGAAGAAACCAAGGAGTATCGCTAAGATTTATTTCTTCCCTACAATTGAAGAAAATATGCACAAAGGATGTAAGATTTATGCCATTTTATCTCTTAACAGAAAGGTTGATATGAAAGCATTGCAATACTTTCCGACAATATCAAAGTTTGCTGATATTTTTCCCGAGGAACTATCGGGTGTACCGCCGAAAAGAGAATTGGAATTTACTATATATCTAAAACCTGAAACATAACCAATTGCAAGAATTCCATATAAGATGTTGACACCTAAATTGCAAGAATGCCATATCAGATGTCGAAACCTAAATTGCAAGAGTTAAAGATGCAATTGAAGGAGATATTAAATTTGGGACTTATACGTCCAAGTGTATCACCTTGGGGTGCACCCGTAATTTTTGTAAGAGAGAAGGACGGATCGTGGATGCTTTGAATTGATTATCGTCAATTAAACAAAGCCAGGATCAAGAATCAATACCCGTTATCGAGAATTGATGACTTATTTGATCAAATGAAGGGGGCGACAATATTTTCAAAGATTGATTTGAGATCGAGATATCACCAGTTGCAAATCAAAGAGGAATACATTCCTAAAGCAATTTTTAAAATAAGATTCAGACATTATGAATTTACTGTATTACCGTTTGGTTTGACAATGCCCTGGGTGTATTCATGATTTTAATGAATGGGGTGTTCCGCGAGTACTTGGACAAGTTCATATAGGTATTTATTGAATATATATTAATTTACTCTTAGAAAAAAAAGGAGCACGACAAACATCTGAGATTAGTTTTGCAGTGCTCTAGAGAAAATAAATTGTATGGAAAATTGTCGAAATGTTCTTTCTATCAGACAAAGATTCACTATTTGGGACACATTATTTCTGGAGAAGGTATTTTTATGGATCCAATGAAAGTAGAGGCTATTATGGAATGACTAACACCGATGAATGTGTAAGAGGTATGCATTTTCATGGGATTATTAGGTTACTATCGACGCTTCGTCGAAGGATTTTCAAAAATAACAAATCCAATTATGAAACGTAAAAAGAAGAATAAGAAATTCGTATGGTCAGAGAAATGCGCTGAAGCATTTTAGAAGCTTAAGGAATTATTAACAATAACACTGATACTAAAATTTCTTGATATGGAAAAGGATTTCATAGTATGCATTGACACATCCAAGGAAGGATTGGGTGGAGTACTAATGCAAGAAGGTCGAGTGATCACATATATTTCAAGGAAACTAAGAATTCATGAAGAGAATTATGCAATGCATGATTTTTAATTATTAGCGATTGTTCATGCCTTACAAGTTTAGAGACATTACCTTATTGGACGAAAATTCAAGTTGAAAACTGATCATAGTGGATTGCAACACATTTTTACTCAGAGTGACTTGAACGCACGGCAAAGACGTTGGTCAAAACTTTTAAGTGAGTATGATTTTGAAATCATGTACATTAAAGGAACAATTAACAGATTAGGAGATGGACTGAATCATAGACCACACATTTTCTTAGTAATACCCCTAAAGATGAATCTTCGAGAAAATATCTTAGCATTACAGATTGATGACGACTGGTACAAGGAAGTAAAATACAATATCGGACAAGGTACTATGATGATACCTAGATATGAGGGTTATTGTTTGGACATTGATGGGTTATTAATATATAATGGCAGAATATATGTACCACCAAATGACGAAATGAGAAATTTTTTGAGCGAATCTCATTGAGTAGTGTATATGGCCCATCTTGGATTCACGAAAATGATGGCAGACCTTAAACCACTATTCTTTTGGAAGGGAATGAAAAATGATATGGTTAACTATGTGGCCACATGTCTTGAATTTCAACAAGTGAAGGTTGAACATAGACATCCAACAAGATTATTACAGCCACATGCGATTCTTGAATCGAAATGGGAAGTCATATCAATGGCTTTTATTGTTGGATTTCCATTGACGACAAGGAGACACGATTATATCTTTGTAGTTTTTGACACATTGACTAAGAGTGCACATTTTATTCCAATTCGTACGACATATCAAACACCTGATATAGCTAGAATTTTTGTTAATGAAATTGTAAGATTGCATGGTGTACCAAGAAAGATAATATATGATCGAGGATCCGTATTCACTAGATGTTTTTGGACTAGTTTCCAAGAGGCATTGGGCACACAATTAAATTTTAGTACAACATATCACCCTGAAACTGATGGAAAAAAAGAAAGAACAAATCAAATTCTCGAATATATGCTTCAAATGTATGTGATGGATCAACAAAAAAGATGGGAATAATTTTTACTGTTGGTAGAATTTGCGTATATAAACAATGACCAAAGTTCGATAAAGATGACACCTTTTGAGCTTTTATATGGACGACCATGTAGAATACCTTTGAGCTGGGATTGGCTAGAAGATACAGTCCTAGTGGGACCAAAAGTGATTCAGGAAATGGAAGATCAGATGCAAACCATAAAGGAAATGATTAAGAAAGTGCAAGAAAGACAAAAGATTTATGCAGATGTGCATCATATAGATCGTAGTTATGAGGTTGGTGATAAGGTGTTCTTTAGGGTGAATCCATATAATAGTTTGATTAATTTTTGGAAAGGGCGCTAAACTCTCTCCAAGGTTTGTGGGACCTGTTGAAATTATAGAAAATAAAAGACCCATGGCTTACCGACTAACCTTACTTGATTCTTTGAGGCATATGCACGATGTGTTTCATGTTTCATTTTTACGTCATTATATTTCAGATCCATCGCATGTTATTGATTTGAGTTAATTACAGGTATCATACGAGGGTGCTCTCATAGCAGAGCCAATATGCATATTGGACCATCACACTCGAAAAATACAACATTGATTGGTTTATTAGGTCAAGATTGAGTGGGACAATTATAGTCCACATTATTCCACTTGGGAGAATGGACATCAGATGCGTCAGTAGTTCCCATATTTGTTTTGAAAGCTAGATGGATAGATTAGTAACAACTATATTAAATTGTTTTTTAGTGTTATAATTGTACAAACTTTGGGACAAAGTTTAAAAAAAGAGGGGGTATATGTAACATCCAGTTTTCACTGATCACATTTTCATATCACCGATTTATTCTTTGAGGACACTTGCATGCAAGTGATCCGACTAAACATGGGACTATATGATTAGCCAAATGGTTTATAGTTAAATATTATGTCATATTGAGTATTAAAATTATGATATGTTTTTAATATTGGTGTATAGCATTGACATGTATTATGGTGAGGTTTCCTGAGTGTGAAAGAAACATGATAGAATGAGGATGTTGATGGCATCGACATAATTCCCTAGACTCCAGATTAAGTCGGGGAGTGGAATATTGACTTTGATTATGAGTACTTGATTTTATTACACATGTATTATGATGATGATTTCAGTTATGGATTACATGTATAAGAGTTATTGATATTATTTTTGTTAGTGGATGTAGGCATGGTGACGCTTGCTAATCCGAATCACATATGGAGTAAAGGGGTCATACACTAATATCAAATAGATTAGTGAGAGGTGTGGAAACGTCCCTGTCACAGCCTAATAACACTCCCATCGTGATCTGAGCTAAAGGTTAACGACTACATTGCTCCTGAGCTGAAGGTTAAGGACTACCTTGTTCCTGAGAGGTTCACGATGTCATGAGGGAAGACTGACACAATTGCTCATGAAGATTTATGAGAGGCACACAATAAGGCAGATTCCTTATTCCTCATTAAGCCCTTAGTCTCACACAAGGTCAACAAATGGAGTAATGACTCCAAGTGTCAGAAAACTTCCAAACTAAGTAAAAAATGAGCAATAAAGAGAATGACGAGTGACACCCTTGGAGAACATCGATGCATCTTGAAGGGCACGTTGCATGATAATATAAAATGAAAATAAAGAAAATGAAACTTGAAATGTCTAGAGAAATTAATAAAATTTAGAAGACCTTAAAGGATAAAATGAATTCTTATAATTTGTTAGAAAAGAGAATATAATTTTATATTAATTTATGAATAGGAAAAAAATAAAACCTAAGTCTAAATGCTCATGCCTAAATAAATTATAATAATGGGTTTAAGGGAAACTTAGACTAAACAAAAACTAGTAAGGGAAGAATAAAAATTTCAAGACATGTGCACAATGTGTGCATGAAATTAATAAAAGAAAAAAATTAACTAAAATAAATTAATTCATGAGAAAATGTGGTGTCAACTAGAGTTAAATTACTAAGCCAAGCTAGACTGGTGCGTACCTCGCTACCCTCACGGTCCAGCCCGCTTTCACCAGGACCTTCTTCAACCTCGGCCCGAAGAGCTATATCACTCTTCGAATCCCTGATCGGGACTCTTTCTCACCCACAGGACACTCTTTCGATCTCCCGACAGTCACTTCGGGAAATCAGGCTTCGCGATCTTGCGAACCCTGTGTGCACGTCCTCGAGCAACTCAAAACCCCGATCCCCGATGGGTCAACAGTCAATGGTTCCGTGTATCGGGGATTTCCCTATCGGGAAATCGGTATATGAGACGCCGCGATTTGCTCGCCTTAAAAACCCCGAATGCCGATATGCGATGCCACGTGTTAGTGCTCCACGCTATTCCTGTGGGACCTGTCGCAACTCAGAGTTTCTCTATTTCTCCGTGGTCCTTTCGACTTTTAAAACGCCGAAATTCCGAATCCCGACTCCCCTGGATCTCATGCCACCTGTCCTTGTCACAATCGACGGCCCCGATTAATTCGAGAAATCGCTACTCGTGATTTCGATGTGCATGCAACTCTTGTCTCGCCAAACACTGAACGCTGAATCCCGATGGTTTCGACCCTTCCTGTGCCTACGGTTTAGCTCCCGCGCAGCTCCTCCACGATCGAACGATCGATGGGGTTTCGCGATCCTCCTCCGCGAACCTTGACCGTCGGCTCTCCTCTTTGGAGATTTCTTCCACTCAAACCTTCCCCCTGGTCTATTCTCGCAGTGTCACCAGGGAACTATCCCTCCTGAGATTAAGTCCTCCGACTCCCTCAGAGACTTTTCACCCACGCTTTTCTCACTCAATCTTCAACAGTTCTCAAAGTGTTGAAGTCACACGGACTCTGTGCACTCGCAGTCACAGAATCCCTGGCTCCCTCTGCTCAAGAAAACTTTTGAGATTCTAGTCTCGACCTGCACTCCCCTGCACGGCTCGAATAACCCAATTCAATTTCTGGGCGGAAGAGAAACAAGAGTTCAACTGTCTAGCCTCATCAACACACTCTATGTGGATGAATTCGACTGCACTCTATGCAGGAATATCTTGGCTCAGACAGAGAAAAAATGGAAACTCATTCTCTTCTCTCACAGACTTCAGTAAACCTATGAAATCACATGCACAACATATTCAAAAGAAAATGCATACAAAGGAAACAAACATCCATAAGCATATAAACACATACACAGAGAAAACAACACCAGTCATGAAATTGAATCAAAAGATCTTTCTATTAATCCAATCTGTACATGAGGGCTCTCCACAGATTCTCTGCTCTTCTCTTCTCTTCTTGCTCCTGAATGAATGATGATCTCTACAATAATACAAAGGAGGGTGCCTATATTCCGTTTGCCCTCTCGAATTCTAGAACTATCAAATCTACAATAAATTCCTATCTAACAACATTAAAACTATTAAATGCCTTCCTATCTACAATACAATACAAGTGTGCTTCATTACATTAACTCATTAATGCTTGGCGCAACAAATATCAAGGTATTTCAAAATTTGGTGCTGGCGCTGTCCAACTGTTCTCTACTCCACGTGCTGGCTCGCTTGACGAGTGAGCGATGCTCCTACATCATACTCCTCGGCTCAAAAGGTTTCATGGGCTCCTGTCCATGAGCTCCTGCACAGTCTGCCCATGCTTCTGTATAACTGCCTATGTTTCCCAGCTAGCATCCTCCACTGGGTGATTCTTCCATTTCACCAGGTATTCAAAATACTGCTTCCGCCTGGTCTTCTTGCCTACTATCTTATCCAGTATGCATTCCATCTGCGGATTTTCTGCTGCTGGCAATTGTTTTTGCCACTGGATCACTGGTTCCTCAATTCCAGCTTCTTCTTCTCCATCTCTGTATGGGTATAAATCCGAAACATTAAAAATTGGAGATATCCCGATACCATCCGACAATTCAAGCTCATATGCGTTCTCCCCAAATTTCTTCAGGACTTTGCATGGCCCAATTTTCTTCAGCTTGAGCTTGTTATATGTTCCCCTCGGGAACCTTTCCTTCCTTAAGTGCGCTAGAACCATGTCCCCAACTTCAAACTGAAGTTGTCTCTTTTGCTGATCGACTCTGCGCTTATACTCCTGATTGGACTTCATCAATCGCTTCTTCACCTGCGTGTGAAGTTCTTGCATTGCTTCAGCGAATTCTTCAGCACGAGCGCTGCTAGTTTCAGCCTGTCCTGACTCCCTGAGCTCAGAAACTCCCCTTGGCTGTGTTCCATACAAAATCTGGAATGGGATTCTTCCTATACTCCTGTTCACAGAGTCATTGTAAGCAAATTCTGCCTGTGGTAATATCTGATCCCAACTGCTATGGTGTCCCATTACCAAGCCCCTCAATAAATCCCCCAGACTTCTATTGACCACCTCGGTCTGCCCATCCGTCTGTGGATGATAAGCTGAACTAAATGCTAGATTAGTTCCCAGCTTCTTCCATAGCGTCCTCCAAAAGTGACCTATGAATTTCGTATCCCGATCCGAGACTATGCTTCTCGGCAATCCATGCAATTTGACGATTTCTTTGAAAAACAAGTTCGCGATGTGGGTCGCATCGTTGGTCTTATGACACGGAATAAAATGTGCCATCTTCGAAAACCTGTCTACCACCACGAAGATGGAATCAACCCCTCTCTGCGTCCTCGACAGTCCTAGCACAAAATCCATGCTAATTGCCTCCCATGGTCTCTCGGGTATAGGCAATGGCTGATAGAACCCGGTGTTTTGTTTTCGGCCCTTCGCATGTTGACATATCCGACACCTGTCAACACACCTCTTTACATTTGCTCGCATGCCTGGCCAATAATACAATTCGCTCAGCTTGGCGAATGTTTCTTCATGTCCAAAATGACCTGCTAAGCCTCCGCTGTGTTTTTCTCTTACCAAATTCTCTCTCATGGAGCAATCTGGAATGCACATCTGATTTCCTTTAAACAACAATCCTTCCTGGATTATATATTCTATCCATGGACTCCGATCCCTGAGAAATGGATTCTTAGCTGCTTCGTAGGCTTCTCCGAAGTCTGCATCTCCCGCATACATATCTTTCAGATTTTCAAAACCCAAAGTTTTGACCCTGAACTCCTGCAGCAGCAGACATTTCCTGCTCAAAGCGTCAACCACTTTGTTAGCAGTCCCTGAAATGTGCTTAATCACAAATGTAAAATTCTGCATGTACTCTACCCATTTCGCATGCTTCTGGTTCAACTTCTCCTGTTGACTTACGAACTGCAATGCGTGATTATCGCTATACAAAACGAACTCCTTGGGTATCAAGTAATGCCTCCACTTCTTCAATGCCTGTATGATGGCATAGAACTCTTTGTCATATGTGGAGTATTTAAGCTTTGCATCATCCAGCTTCTCGCTGTAATATGCAATAGGTTGGTCATCCTGACTCAAGACCCCTCCAATAGCATACCCGCTGGCATGACATTTCACCTGAAATGTCTTCTAAAAATCAGGCAACACCAGAATTGGTTTCTCTGTTATCTTTCGCTTCAACAAATTGAAGCTTTTCTCAGCCTCTGCTGTCCAATGAAAAAATTTATGCCGCTTCTTCACCGTGTCCATCATTGCGGCGCTAATTCCACTGAAATTTCGTATGAATTTTCTGTAGAAATTAGCCAGTCCATGGAAGTTCCTTACCTCAAAAATGTTCTGGGGTGATGGCCAATTCCTGATTACCTCCACCTTTTCAGGATCCATTTTCAGCTCAATAGCCGAGATTACAAAACCCAAATAAATGAGTTCTGTCTGCATGAAGGAACACTTCTTCAAATTGATCAACAACTTCTCTTGCTGTAGCCTTCTCATCACAATGGCCAAATGTCTCAAATGTTCAGCCCTGGTCTTGCTGAAAATTAGTATGTCGTCAAGATATACGACCACAAATTTGCCAATGAATTCCCGCATGACTTCATTCATCAGCCTCATAAAAGTGCTTGGCGCGTTTGTCAATCCAAACGGCATGACCAACCATTCGTACAAACCTTCATTTGTCTTGAATGCTTTCTTCCATTCATCTCCCTCTCTCATGCGAATCTGATGATATCTGCTCTTGAGATCAATCTTCGAAAAATAATTTGCCCCACTCAGGCAATCCATCAAGTCATCCATTCTCGGCAGTGGAAATCGGTACCTGATGGTGATTTTGTTTATCGCCCTGGAGTCTGTACACATCCTCCAACCTCCATCCTTCTTTGGACTTAGTACTGTCGGAACAACACACAGACTGAGACTCTCCCTAACCAGTCCTTTATCCAACAAATCCTGAACCTGCCTTTTGACCTCCTCGTTCTCCTGAGGTGTCAACCTGTACGCAGCCTTATTCGGAAAACTTGCTCCGGGTATGAGGTCAATATGGTGACTCACACTCCTCATCGGTGGTAACGAACGAGGTAGTTCGTCCATGATGATATCAGCGAACTCTCCCAGAAGTTCCTGAATCTCGTCTGACAAGTCGTCCACTCTTGTGCTTGTCAGGACAATTCTCGGCTTCCTGACAACAAAGAATTGTGGATCTTTGTTCTTCTCCATCTCTTTGAGAAGTTCCTTCCCACTCATGAGAAGTATGGTACTGCTCACTTCCGACTTCACTTCTTTATCTTTTATCGGAAGCAATGTGTGTGTTTTCCCATCCTTCTCCAAGGTGTATGTGTTCATCCTCCCATCATGAACCACATTTCGGTCATACTGCCATGGTCTACCCAATAATACATGACAGACATCCATGGGAATGACATCACACAGAATCTCATCCTCATATTCACCCATTTTAAATTTAACCAAGCATTGTTTCATAACACATACCTGGTGTCCTTTCTGCAGCCATGACACTTTGTATGGACTAGGGTGATTGGTTGTTTCCAGCTCCAGCTTTTCCACCATCTAGGTCGAAATGAGATTATCGGTGCTTCCACTGTCCATGATGACCTTACATTTCCAGCCCTTGGTCTTGCAAGTCATCCGGAACAGTCTGCATCTCTGAGCTGTATCTTCCACCTCTTTCTCAGGTGTTAACAAAATTTTATGCACCGTCAGTGACTTCCCACTTCCGGTGTCTTCATCCTCATCATCACGCCTCTGCGCCTCAGTGATGTGAGATTCTCCTCTGTCCATCTTCCTGTCTGGACAATCCACGGCTTTGTGTCCGTCCTTTACACATGTAAAACATGTGATAATTCCTCCACGGCCTCTTCCTCTACCTCAGGTACGAGGAATAGCGTTGGCGTCAGCATATCCACCACCCTGCTCTATATGCTGCCTCCTCGGCTCAGCATATTGTTGCCTTTGTTCAGTTTGTGGCTTCCTCTGCTG
Organism: Picea glauca; assembly: GCA_000966675.3. Lineage (NCBI taxonomy): Eukaryota > Viridiplantae > Streptophyta > Pinopsida > Pinales > Pinaceae > Picea > Picea glauca. The sequence goes on from JZKD02S1672718.1 coordinate 1,386,567, forward strand.
TGAGGTTCCACCTCTCTCCAGCTTACCCTGAGGTCTCTTCCAATCCTCCTTGGGCTTCTGAGTTCTTTCTTGGGCAATCGCTTTGCCTCTGGGCTGACTCCTGCCTCGCCCTCGCTGTCCCTGCTTGCGGCTCAACTTTTCTTCGGCTTTCAGAGCCATCTGGTACGCATCCTCAACTGTTCGGATGGTAACCATGCTTAATTCATCTTGAATGTCATATCTCAACCCATTCAGGTATCTTGCCACTTTTTCATCATCGCTCTCTCGATGACCAGCTCTAATGTTGAGTCTGTAAAACTCCCTGGTGTACTCCTTCACCGTCATCAGTTTCTGTCTCAGGTTCTGCATATGCCTGAACAGAGTGATTTGATAATCTCTGGGGATTAACTTCACTTTCATCTTAGCGATCATCCTGTCCCAGCTCTTGATCTTCTGTTTTCCTTTGCAGCGCCTATCAACCTGCAATTCATCCCACCATAAGGCTGCGTGTCCTTTCAACTTTGTAACAACATGCCTTATCTTCTTGTCCTCTTCGATGTCTTCATAATCGAAGTAGGTGTTGAGTGCTCGGATCCAATCCAGCAACTCTTCTGCATTTAGACTTCCCTCATAGACGGGAATGTCCATCTTTGTCTTTGAGCTTATCCTGGCGATGGCTCTAATCAACCTCTCTGTCGAGGCATCCTTTGCTGTGACCTCTTTAGCATCGTGTCCGGCTTCCTCTTCCACCTCGGAATCACTGAACTCTCCAGCGCCGACTCCGCGTCTCTGCGCTGTCTCCATCTCCTCGAGCCTTGCTCGGAGATCTCACATTTGTCGTTCCATCTCTGGGTTCCCTGCCGGCCTACCTCTTCTTCGGGCATCCCTGTCTTCTCGATCAGGTGACTGCCTCTCTCTTCTGGGCGACATAATGAATCTATGTCTCTGCTACAGAAAGCAAAAATACTCCGGCTTTGATACCACTTGGTGCGAAGGTCGCTACCCTCACGGTCCAGCCCGCTTTCACCAGGACCTTCTTCAACCTCGGCCTGAAGAGCTATATCACTCTTCGAATCCCTGACCGGGACTCTTTCTCACCCACATGACACTCTTTCGATCTCCCGGCAGTCACTTCGGGAAATCGGGCTTCGCGATCTCGCGAACCCTGTGTGCACGTCCTCGAGCAACTCAAAACCCCGATCCCCGATGGGTCAACAGTCAATGGTTTCGTGTATCAGGGATTTCCCTATCGGGAAATCGGTATATGAGACGCCGCGATTTGCTCGCCTTAAAAACCCCGAATGTCGATATGCGATGCCACGTGTTAGTGCTCCACGCTATTCCTGTGGGACCTGTCGCAACTCGGAGTTTCTCTATTTCTCCGTGGTCCTTTCGACTTTTAAAACACCGAAATGACGAATCCTGACTCCCCGAGATCTCGTGCCACCTGTGCTTCTCACAATCGATGGCCCCGATTAATTCAGGAAATCGCTACTCACGATTTCGACGTGAATGCAACTCTTGTCTCGCCAAACACTGAACGCCGAATCCCGATGGTTTCGACCCTTCCCGTGCCTACGGTTTAGCTCCCGCGCAGCTCCTCCATGATCGGACGATCGACGGGGTTTCGCGATCCTCCTCCGCGAACCTTGACCGTCGGCTCTCCTCTTTGGATATTTCTTCCACTCAAACCTTCCCCCTAGTCTGTTCTCACAGTGTCACCAGGGAACTATCCCTCCTGAGCTTAAGTCCTCCGACTCCCTCAGAGACTTTTCACCCACGCTTTTCTCACTCAATCTTCAACAGCTCTCAAAGTGTTGAAGTCACACGGACTCTGTGCACTCGCAGTCACAGAATCCCTGGCTCCCTCTGCTCAGGCAAACTTCTGAGATTCCAGTCTCGACCTGCACTCCCCTACATGACTCGAATAACCCAATTCAATTTCTGGGCGGAAGAGAAACACGAGTTCAACTGTCTAGCCTCATCAACGCACTCTATGCGGATGAATTCGACTGCACTCTATGCAGGAATCTCTTGGCTCAGACAGAGAAAAAATGGAAACTCATTCTCTTCTCTCACAGACTTCAGTAAACCTCTGAAATCACATGCACAACATATTCAAAAGCAAATGCATACAAAGGAAACAAACATCCATAAGCATATAAACACATACACAGAGAAAACAACACCAGTCATGAAATTGAATCAAAAGCTCTTTCTATTAATCCAATCTGTACATGAGGGCTCTCCACAAATTCTCTGCTCTGCTCTTCTCTTCTTGCTCCTGAATGAATGATGATCTCTACAATAATACAAAGGAGGGTGCCTATATTCCGTTTTCCCTCTCGAATTATACAACTATCAAATCTACAATAAATTCCTATCTAACAACATTAAAACTATTAAATGCCTTCCTATCTACAATACAATACAAGTGCGCTTCATTACATTAACTCATTAATGCTTGGCGCAACAAATATCAAGGTATTTCAAAATTTGGTGCTGGCGCTGTCCATCTGTTCTCTACTCCACGCGCTGGCTCGCTTGATGAATGAGCGATGCTCCTGCATCATAGACTCTAAAATCCTAAACTAAGCGAAGAGTACTAATCAAACTCCAACAATAAATTAGTTAGGAGACAAATAAAAGGAGAAATTGGGGAAGTAAGGGACAACTAGGAGAACATCTAGGAACTAATTGTGGAGGTGAGGTTTTTTTTTTCAAAATCGTTAAATTAAAAAGGAATAAAACATTTTCAACTTGAGGGAAGAGTGACATGTGTTTGGGTTGAATAATCTCTAATTTTCGTTATTAAAAATTACCTAATTCTGCATGAAAGGACAAGTGTCAAGGTAGAAATTCTTATAAAAGGAAGGGAGAAGGAGTGAGGGGGCACCCTATTGCCGGATGATTGAAATGTTGTCAAATTTTCATGTGATTAGTTTTCTTGTGTGAGTTGGATTACAAGTTTGTGTAGGAGGTGGAATGATCTGAAAGTGATCTTTAAAAGACTTGGTTGAGTTTTAAGCATGTGTTCAATTACCACTTAGGAATTAAGAAAATAAGAAGAACTTAATGAAATAATACTGCATCCATTTTAAAAAATGCAAATAAGAAAGTAAACATAGGGAACAACAAACCATAACAACAATCTTGATAACGAAGTTCGACAAGGTTGCCTACATATCATGGCCTTTTTCTTAGTGGGGAAGGATTTCTTATTAATATTTAATGCTTCAAATGTACATAATAAATGCATCAAATGGATTATAAATTCGTATGGCTGTGTTCTTCTCGACCTCAATAATCCAACACAATTGATGGCACTGAAAAAGGTTGAGCGTATCTCCCGGAAATGGCCTTCAAAGTTCGCTTCCTCAATGGCTTCTCTGCATAAAAATGGCATGATCTTCACAATTTCTTCATCATTTTGCTGTCTCTGAACTTGAAAAACACTCAATCATGTCTTGATTATATAGAATTTGATTTAGGGGTTGAAATCCCAACTTCCCCCCTCTTTTTGGGCTCAGATCCCATTTTCTAGGAAAAAATCTACTAAAATCAGGCCCAGATTTGGTTAAATCCTCCAAATTTGGCCAAATCCGCCAAATTTAGCCCAACAAGTGTAGCCCCTAAATCTTGGGCCTTTGGTCATATGGCGCCCCTTGGGACCAGGGCCCTAAAAATTCGAGCTAACCAACACTGGGCAAATTCGAGCTTCCATGTGGCACCCTCTTATTGGGCCATGTGTCACCCCCTGATTGGCCTGAGCCACGTCATCCTGCCCAGTCAATGTCCCACATCAACATTCATTTTTCCACATCACTTTCCCAGTCAGCTTCCATGTCAGCATCCGTATTGCCACATCACCCTGCCATGTCAACATCCGTACTACCATGTCAACATCCGTATTGCGACGTCAACATCTGTACTTCCCCATCACCTTCACAATAAAATGCCACGTCAACATCCGTACTGCCATGTCAACATCTGTACTGTGCCATATGTCAATTTTGGATTGGTCCACATCAACCCCTGAAAATGCCAAAAATGAGTGACACATGTTACCTCCTAGTGCTGCCACGTGTCATGCTAACATCAACATGATGTACTGCTGACATCATCATGATGTACTACTGATGTCAGTGTTGACTTTGACTTTTTTTTCCTTTGGGAAATTGATCAGAATGCGATAACTTTCGCATATGGTGTCCATTTTCGGAAAAAATATATGTCCAAAATCGATGCAATGAGCCTGATGCAATGGCACTGGTTTCATCCGATTATGAGAACTTTAATTTTTAGGCCTTCCTGGATCCATTTTGGATCACAAAATCCTCTCCTTGCGAGGGCAAGCTTGAACTGCATTCTGATTTTCTGTGTGTGACCCCTTTGTGGCTCGGGGGGCTAAGGGGGAAGAAGAGTACCCTAGTGTTGGCTGGGAGGTATTGGTGAAGTCACATTGGTTAGAAAGAGAAAAGGACATTGCACAAGTTACAAGGTTGAAGATCAAGATCATATACCATCATTCTTCTAGTCACGACATTGAATACTCTAGTTATTTTGTTGTTTAGTAGTATTAAGATTTGTATAATTATCAGTCCAATTGTTGGACATAATTGTTTTTGTGTACGAAAATTGTATGGGTCAATTGTTTTTGGGTTAGTAATATAATATTTCTACAATTCTAGTTTTATACTGTATAACATAATTGGTCATTGTATCTACTAGATCAAGAATATTAGAATAGATCATGTATAAAAATTGTATAGAAATAATTCTTAATTATTGGTCCATCAATTGAATTTTGTTATATGTCGAAATAGTGAGTAATATTTATTGTAAGACTGTGCATGAACATTGGTGTATAAATTTATGTAAATCTCCGTTTCCAATTAAAATCGAATTTCCCAATAGGCGCCCATAGATCCTGATCCATAGAAGAAGATGGGGTGTGTAGGTTTGTAGGAGTGAATTCTAAAATTAATTTTGCATTGTTTCCGTGAATTTAGCTGATGGCTTTAACCAAGATTGTGTAAATGATAAGTAATGTGAAACCTTTAATAAAAAAACAAATGTTTTAGGTAGTGGATTTTTTTTTATCGATAGTGATTAAATCTTGTATTGGTTTTTTGTGGCGGTAGTCGGTCATAATTAGAAGAGAAGGATGCCCGTTTAATTTTGTCTTCAGTTATAAATTGAAACCTATGTCGTTGTTCTTTTCCGTAGTTAGCAACAACGGCAGGGTCGTTGACACTCCTCTCACTGTCGTGGCCTTTGGCATGGTGATGTGGCTCAAGCTGTACAATGGTGTTCTTGCAGTGATGATTATGCTCAGTTGGTTCCCCAATATTCCATGGGACCGTCAACCTCCTTTTGCCATCAAGGACATGTGTGATCCTTACTTGAATCTCTTTAGGAATATCTTACCACCCAGTCATAATGATCTAGATGTGAGCCCTATTCTGGCCTTCATAGTGTTAGGGGATTTTGTGTCAGTTCTCAGAGTCAACATGTTGCCTAGGTATTAGGTACCTATGCACCTTTGTGTTTAGGATTCATGTTGTGGGAGACAAACCATTTAGTTGATTTTTGATCTTTGAAATCATTGCGAGAGTCATGTTGTGGGAGACAAACCTATTCTTGTCCCACACAGTCCTCCTCATGTATTATGTCCCACATACCTTCCTCATACTTAGTCATTTTTACCAAGTTTTATCTCCTCACCTACCTCCTTTTCCTCCACATTCCCATAACTCCACAAACACTTCATTTAATTTTTTAATATTGTTTATTATCCTAAGTTTTTTCCCCCTTTTCATGGACCTACCATATTGATACATGTGTCAATGACGTCGACTTATCCATGTGTGACACATGGCAGTGAGGTGGACCTATCATATGTGGACACATGGTAGGTAACTAGGTGATGATTGGGCGTGACGTGTAAGGCATTCATAGGTTGACTGGGCAATGACCGAGTGACCAAAATATTACCAAGGCATGAGATTTTCTAAGCATGAGAGCTACACTAAGGCTTCCATAAGTTCATCTATTTCACACATAAATGGTAAGGGAGGCACATGCATTATAAACACCAAGTTTTACCCCTTCCCAAATGAATGTGGGACTAAGAGAGGTAGAATCATATCAAGGGAAAATATTTACCCACGAACCAGATCAATGACTCCTGAGCAACGAACTTCTTGAGCTCATATCTTGAGTTCCTAGTGTCCGTTTTGGGAAAACAAGAGCTCGTTGGAAAGGTAATTTGAAAAGGAAGACAATGAAATTTTTTTCAATAGCTTATTTTTATCACGATATTTCCAGAAATTAAAATAACAATCAACTCTCTTTTAATGGCTTCCTGGGAAATCTATTTGGAACCTTGACTTCCCGAGGATATAAATTGAGATCCAGACCTCCAAATTTTGCTCAAGATGGATCATTGGACATATGGAATAATGAATATTATTTATATAATGGTTTCCATGGCTAAGAAGTCATGTATAATTCTCAAAAAATTAAAATCCAGTTGACGTTTTTCAGGCAGTCAACTTCAAATTTTGGAAATACAAGTTTTTTAAATAAATTTTATAAAAGGGTGAAGTGGGTCCCACTTGGAGGCCCAAATTTCAATGACCTAATTCATTAAAAATTATTTTATCAAGCATTTATTTAAATGATCTACTCTTTATTCCAAAAAAAAAGAAGCACGTGGGAAACTTTTAAAAGAACATAAACCCTAACTACTAAGACAAAGCATTTTAAAGAAATATTGAGAGCATCTTTTAAAGGAGGAGAGCACCATCAAAGAAGGGGTTAGATCATCATAATAGTATTGTTCAAAATTCTGTATGCATTTGACTTTATCATATGCAAATACAAATCTTTATTTTCTTGCTTCTTCTTCTGCTAAACGATTTCTCTAAGGGCTTTGTGTTTGCATGTCTGAGACTGAGCATAAGGTCGAATTTTTGAGTGTGTATCTTTTATTCTTCCAGGTATCTACCTAAAAGATCAATAGGAGTATTTTAAAACCATATATATGACTAATAATGTATTCCATGGTTGTCTAACTGATTCATGGAGGTTTAGTTCTTTCCTTTGGAAGGCTTTATTTTTTAACACTAGTCAATTGGTTCACTGAAATGATTTGTAATGTGAAATATCTTTTATGTACATAACTCCCAGATAACTATTTCAGGGCATAACTTTAGCGGTTTGTCAAACTTTTTGATTTCTGAGTATGATATTTTTGGAGTGTGCTAATCATATTCTTTTTAGTTTTAAATGCAAAATCACCTAAAGTTCCATGAGGTGATCAACCCCATTTCACTCTTTTTCTTGTGAGAAAATATGGTTGTATATTTTACTTGCATGTGTTTTAGAGGGATGTTATAATGAAGATGAGCATATATTTATTTTGATATTTAAGTCTTTCTTTATCTTTTTATCTTTAAGAAGCTGCTTGGTCCATTTCTAGGAAAATGTTGCACTCAAGGAGAAATCTGGTTATCAAGAACCATTTTATATAAAAACTAAAGCAATAAAGGATTTTAGGTTTGTTGTCTAGAATTATCCTATTTGACAATCAAGTCCACGAACATCAACTACATATTTCAGACAAACAGATAGGAGTACCACCTCTTTAAAAACGCAGGAGTATTTATTCTCATGAGGTTGAATCAAAGACCGTAAACCAATCTTTTAGATCAACATTTTTGGTGAACATATTGGGGACTATTTATTTTCAAGACGTCTAAGGCTTTGTTTCATATTTGATTGAGAAACCAAAATCTCCATGGTCCAAAGTTTCGAAAAGGAGATTTAAGAATACTGTTACTTATTCTAGATGCACATGTTTTATAAAAAGCTTATTCAGGGATATTTGAATGACATCAAAGATAATGTTTCTGGATCTTTGGGAACAAGTCAAATTTCAGAATATTTGAAGAGCCAAGAACCATCAAAGATTCGGGAGGATGAAATTCCTAGTGACTCCATTGAAAGAACTCTTGAATGCCCTGACAACTCCATTGGAAAGATTCCATAATCCCAAGGAAATCCTCGTGGTGACTCCACCAAAGAATTTAGTTCATGTCATGATGCTCCTTTCTCTTCTCCACCAATCCCATCAATGTATTTTCAAGACGTATAAAAAAGAAGAGGTACCCAAGTAACGAAGTGGCTGCATAGAAGCCCTTGAAATATGAAAGGAGTAGATTATCAAATGTCAAGCATTTCTATTGAAAAATTTCCCACATTTTTAGGAATACTTCATAGGATGCAAAACAACATTTTTTTAAATTCAAAAGTACATGTGATGTTTTCAATATCTCTGAAGATAATATTACAAGTTAATTATTTTCAAAAACTCTTCATGGGAATGCTCGTGAATGGTTCTTTTCATTGTTGCTTGGGACCATTACCAGTTGGGATGTGTTGGAAACTTCATTTGCTGAAAAGTACATCCCAAGAGTGCACCTATATTCCATTTATGGTATTTTCAATGTTGTTTCCCACCCACCCTCTCCAATATGGACACAATACAATTAAGTGAATGATTTGGAAGGAAAATCTAGTCAAATATTGAAATATTTTTCTGAATCAAGTCATACTACTGAAATTGGAAATGAGAATTCAAATTTTCAAGTGCAAGGTTTGAGCTTCTCATATACTCCATATGAGGATCTTTTAGGTAGCAAGTTTGATAATGAAATTGAGGAGTCTCCCCCAAATGCACAACAATATTTAAGCCAACATGCTCACATGGAAAATGTTGCAACATGTTTGCAATGGCCACATCTTGATGATGAAAAGTCACAAGAAATGACAACAAGAAGAATTAGTGGAAGAAATTAATCTCAAGAACAATGATGGGAAAGATTACCATCGCATGAAAGAAGAATGATTTCAGGACATTGCCAATGAATACATAATCTTGGATGTGGTTGGGGATAAGGAGAAAGATGAAAATATTTTCTAATGGGAAACCTCTCATCCAAAGAAAGATTGCAACACTCATGAGCAACCAAGAGTTGATTTTATTGAATCATGGTTCCAAAGAACTGCTGGCCAAGCAATGAAATCAAATTTTGGGCACATCTGGCTCAATTTTACTTTAGTACACATTGGGCATGCTCTTGAATCCTTGATAGAAACCCCGATATGTTCCCTAATTCCATAGTTCATTCCATAGATCAATTGGATGCTTGAATGGTTCCATTGGAAATCTACTTACACTTGAAAGGTGTCCCTTTCCTCCAAGTAGATTAGGGTAGGTAGGTCTTGTTTGAACATAGTTTGTTCTTCAGACAAAGTTTTGCATAATAAAGGAGTTGCTAGATGGAGATAATGTTTGAAGATGACTCCATGACCCAATGGACGAGGAATTGCAAGAATATAGTATGAAGATGATTCCATATCCCAATGGAGAAGGAAGTTGGTTTGATTATGGTGTTCTCAACAACCCACAAGGGGTAACTATCCCACAGTTGGAGTGAGTTGTTGATAAAAAAAATTGATCACCTTGATTTTCCACTCTCTGGAATAAAAAAATGATATAAGGAGGAATTTGTGTATGCTCATCAGCTAATGGAATAGCCCTTAGTCTCACATTCATCCTGATTTTTATGGAATCAAAATACGAGTCTTTGTTCCCGATATACTCAGTTTTGTCCAACCGCCCGAAAAAGAGGTTGCAAGAAGAGATTTGAAGATTTGATGGTGAATTTCTTCTAAGTGGTTTGACCCTCTTCCCCTCCTTTCACCTCCACCACCACTTAGATTATTTTCTGACACCCTCTCATCTCCATATCCATACTTAGTCATTTTTCCATTCCTCACACAACTCATCACTCTCCATCTCCATACTTAGCCATTTTTCTTACTATTTTCCCTACTCTCCACTCTTCATACTTAGCCATTTTTTGCTTCTTTCCACTCTACTCTCATTCCTCACTATTGTTCATACTTAGACATTTTTCCAATCCTTCACACCATTTCCATATTTAACTATTTCAATACTTAACCATTTCTATTTTCATATTCGTTTTTCAATTTTTCGTTTTCCAATTTTCCATATCCATTTTCCCTTTCTGGTTTCCTTTTTTCCATTTTAGTTTTCCATGTTTCAGTTTTCCTTTTTCTATATTTCATGTTTCATTTCCATTTCCATAATTTCACATAACTATATGGCTTACCTCCCCAACACTTAGTCATTTTTTCATGACTTACCACGTTTTACTCCTTTCTACACTTAGTCATTTTATTTCCATTGTGGATGCAAGACAACCTTCCTCTTCATTTACCTTTATTCCCATGTCTTATGTCCCACAACCCACAATCCTGAAAATGCAAGACAACCTTCCTCTTCATTTACCTTTTTTCCCATGTCTTGTGTCCCACAACCCTTAATATCGCGACCCTCAATTTTCACCTCTACCTTCTGCATTACCCAAATTGCACCCTTCACAACTTAGTCATTTTACTAAGATTTACACTTGGTTTTTACTGAGTCCTATAGTTAGTTTATTTTTGATATTTGAATGCATTGCGGGAGTCAAGTTGTGAGACATAAACCTATTCCTGTCCCGCAAAGTCCTCATGTCCTATGTCCCATATCTGTTCCCCATACTCGGTCTTTTTTACCAATTTTTATCTCGCCACCTACCTCCTTTACCTATGCATTCCAATAACTCCACAAACACTTCATTTAATTTTTTAATATTATTTATTATCCTAATTTTCTTCCCCCTTTTCATGGACATTCCATATTGTGACATGTGGCAGTAACATGGACCTATCCCTCCGTGACACATGGTAGTGAGGTGGACCTATCATATGCGGACACATGGCAGGTGACTGAGTGATGATTAGATGTGGCATGTCAAACATTCACAGGTTGACTGGACGATGATTGAAGGACCAAAATATTACCAAGGCATGATTTTTTCTAAGCATGAGAGAATCATAAACACTGAGTTTTTCCCCTTCCCAAATGACTGTGGGACTAAGAGAGGCAAAATCAGATCAAGGGACAAGATTTACCCATGAACCAGATCAATGGTTCCTGAGCAACAAACTTCCTGACCTCATATCTGTTTTGGGAAAGCGAGATCTTGTTAGAAAGGTAATTTGACAAGGAATACAATATGGTAGGTTTCAATGGCTGAATTTGACCATGATATTTCCAGGAATTAAAATAACAGTCATCTCTCTTTTCATGGCTTCCTAGGAAATCTATTTGGAACCTCGACTTCCCGAGACTATAAGTTGAGATACAAACCTACAATTTTTTCTCAAGATGGCTCATTGGACAACTCAAATAATGAATATTATTTATAGAATGGTTTCCATGACTGAGAAGTTACTTGTCATGCTCAAAAAATTAAAAGACAGTCGATGTTTTTCAGTTAGTCCTCTTCAAATTTTGGAAATACAAGTTTATTAAATAACTTTTATAAAAGGGTGAAGTGGGTCCCACTTCGAGGAACAAATTTCAATGACCTAATTCATTAATAATTATTTAATCAAGAATTGATTTAAAGGATCTACTCTTTATTCCAAAAAGAAGAAGCACACGTGAAACTTCTAAAAGAATAGAAACTGTAATTGCTAGGGCAAAACATTTCAAAGAAGCATTGGCAATATATTTAAAAGGAGGACAACAACATCAAAGAAGGGGTTAGACCATCATAATAGTATCATTCAACCTTCAATATGCAACCGACTTTCTCATTTGCAAATACATATCTCCTTTTTCTTGCTTCTTCTTTTGCCACACGATTTCTCTCATGGTTTTGTTTATGCATGCCTAAAACTAAGCATCGGGTCGAGTTCTTGAGTGTTTTTATTTTATTCTTCAACGCATTTGCCTAAAAGATCAATACGAGTATTTTATAGCCATATATATATATGACTGATAATGTAATTTGGGGTTGTCTAATTGATTCATGGAGGTTCAGTTCCTGCGTTTGGCAGGATTTATTTATGAGCTTTAGTCAATTGGTTTACTTAAATGCTTTGTAATGTGAAATATCTTTTATGTATAGAACTCCCGAGAGAATTATTTCGGGGAATAAATTTAATGATTTCTTAGACTTTGGGATTTTTGAGTATGATATTTTTGGAGTGTGCTCATCATATTTTTTGAGTTTTAAATGAAAAATCACCTAAAGTTCTGTGAGGTGATCACCCCCATTTCACTCTTTTTCTTGTGAGAAAATATGGTTGTATCTTCTGCGTGCATGTGTTTTAGAGGGATGTTATAATGAAGCTGAGCATATATTTATTTTGATATTGAAGCCTTTATTTATATTTTTATTGTTAAGAATCTGCTTGGTCCATTTCCAGGCAAATGTTGCACTCAAGGAGAAATTTGGTTATCAAGAATCATTTTATATAAAAACTAAGGAAATAAAGGATTTGAGATTTGTTGTTTAACATTCTCCCATTTGACAGTCCATTCCAAGAGAATCAAATACATCATTTAGACAAAATAGAGAGAAGTACCACCTGTTTAAAATTGTAAGGGGATTTATCCTCGTGAGGCTGACTCAATGATCGTAAAACAATATTTTAGATCAACAACGTTGTCAATGGCCATTCGCCAATAGTGGAGTTTTGTCTTCATCGATAGTACGTATCTTGACTGAACCATTATGACATACAATGTATATTTCATATGGTTCCATCCATCAAAGACAAAAATTCCCTTTACAATCTTTGTACTGTGAATCAAACAAAAGTACCCAATCCCCTTTGTGAAATTGCTTATTTTTTATGAACTGGTCATGCAATTTAGTTCTTTTTCATTGAATTAAGTCAGGTTGTTGTATGTCAGCTTGAAAAAATTCCTCAAGTTCATTTATTTGATTCAAACGATTTTGCTGAGCCTTTGTAAGATTCTTGTTAGCTTGTTATGCTATATGTAGAGTTTTAACTTCAAATTCGATTGGAAAGATTACATGCTTACCATAAACTAGCTCATATGGGGTAAATCAAGTTGTATTATGCCATGCTGCGTGTTAAGCCCATAATGATTTAAAAAGTATTTCATCTCAATATTTTTGATGAAGTTGTACTATCTTTGTTAAAATGGTATCCAAAACTTTATTGGTTACTTCAACTTGGCCATTGGCTTGCGGGTGGTATGGTGTTGAAGTTCTATGTCGAATATGATATTTCTTGGTGATAGACTGAATGAGGTTGGAAGTAATCTGTGTTCTTTAATCAATGATGATCTGTCTTGGTACACCAAATAAAACAAATATTTCTTCATACAAGAAGTTTGTCATTGCTTGTTTAGTAGCTTTAGGAAGAACCTTAACTTGAACCTAGTTTGTTACATAATCAATACAAACTAGAATGTATGCCTTTTGTCTTGATGGTGGATTGAGAGATCCCATGAAATCGAGAGCCCATTTCTCAAAGGGATCAATTAATACCTGAGGTTGCAATGAAATTTCACCTGACTGTATCGATTTTCCCATCCTTTGACAAATGTGACAACTTTTGACGTATTTTTTTAGCATCTATGAAAATAGTCCGCCATTAGTACCCCAAACCTAACACTTTGTGGGAAGTCCTTCTATCTGCAAAATGTCCTTCGCATGGGTCATCGTGACATGTTTTCAAAATATAAAATAATTCATCTTCTAGAACACGACATCAAATAATATAATCAGGTCTTGTTCGGAAGATATTTCCTTGGACCCAGGAATACATAACACTTTGTCGAATTACTCTTCATTTTTCCCTAGGTGAAAAATGTTGCGGAGGATTTCCTATAGCTAAATAATTGGAAATATTTTCAAACCATGGTGAGTGAATAGATAATGCAAACATGTTTTTGTTAGGAAAAAAACTTCTATAGGATTATCATCCACTTCATCATTTAATTGAGAAAGAAAGTATGCAATGAAAATTTCCTTGGTTTATCACAAGTGATGATATCAAATTCTTGAAGCAAAAGAAACCACCTAATCTCTCTACCATTTTTGAATGGTTTGTTCATAAGATATCTAATGAAAGATGATCAATGTGCACAAATACTAGGTAACTAGTAATGTAGTGTCGACACTTGTTAATTGCATGGACACCAACAAGAAATTTCTTCTTTGTTACTCTGTAATTTAATTATGTTGGAGCACGATTCTTACCAATGAAATAAATTGCATATCGTTTCTGGAACTCTCTTTGTCCAAGCACAAATCCAATGGTTGTATCTAAAGCCTATGTTGAGATATTGAATGACAAGGACCAATCTGGTCTTCTTAATACAAGTGCTATAAATAATTTTTCTTTTAATGTTTCGAAGGCAGTATGACATGAATTAGTCCAACAAAATTTAGGATCTTTTGAAAGTAATGTGAATAATGTTGATGCAAGCTTAGTAAAATGTTATGTAAAATGATGATAATATCCTGCATGACCTAAGAAACTACACACATACTTTTGATTCATTGGAATTGGAAGTTTGGTGATTACCTTAACCTTTGCGGGGTCAACTTGGATACCACTAGGAGATATATTATGTCCTAGAATGATACCCTATATAAGTAGCATGTGACATTTTCCATGACTGAGGGATTAATTTGTTTCTTGAAATCTTTTAAGAAATTTTTCTAGGTTATTCATTACTTCGTCAAAGGTATTCCCATATACAATAAAATCATCCATGTACACTTCAATGCAATCATGGACCATGTTAGAACAAATTTCAATCACAACCCTTTGGAATGTAGCAAGAGAATTGCATAATCCAAAAGGTAGCACTTGGTATGCAAAGGTACCCCAAGGGCAAGTGAAAGTTCTTTTATCCTGATCTTTAGGAGTTGGTTGAATTTAATTGTACCCACTGAAACCATCAAGAAAAGAAAAATATTTCTTTCCTGCCAAGGTATCTAAAACTTGATCAACGAAAGGTAAAGGAAAGTACTCTTTAGAACTGGCCTTATTCAGTTCTCTATAATTCACACAAAATCTCCATTTTCCATTTTTCTTTGGAACAATAACAAGTGATGAAACCCACTTACTATCAGATATAGGACAAATAAAATTTACATCTAATAGTTTCTGCAACTCAGTTTAGACTATGTATCGAAGTGCAATATTCAACCCTCATTAAGGTTGTCTAATTGGTTAGAAGTTATGCCGAACATATATATGATGAGTGCATAGACTAGGATGGATTCGTTTCATATATGTATAATTCCAAGAAAATGATTTAGCATGCAATTGTCATAATTCAATCAACCTTTGATTTTGTGGTGCTTCTAAATGAGGATTTATGTTGAGTGTTTTTTTTTTTTTTTTTTTTTTTCCTGGAAAAATTTCGATAGGCATGCTATTTGTTTCAGATGTGGTATATATATAAGATGGAATAGATTGAAATTATGTTTGGGTTGCAGAGAAAGAACATGTTTCTTGTATCATATTCTTAATGTGATTAGTAGGTGAATAAGGATTATTGATAATATCACAAATAAGATCATCTTCAGTATTTTGTTTAAAGGAAAAAGCTAATTTAATCATAAAGACTTGTTGAACATTGTCATCATCACTATCTTGATTTCCTACCCACATAGGTGTTTCATGAGCAAGACTTGGTTTGGCAAGTGGATACAATGTAAGTTTCTTTGTAGAATTTCTTTGGGAGATAGTCATATCTCCAGATCTACACCCAATAAAGGCATAATTGTGGTTGACAAAGGCCTTCCTAAAATAAAGGGGTGGACCCCAAAATTTTACTTGGGTTGTAGAACCATAAAATTAGTAGGATATTATTAGGAGTCTACATAGATAACAACATCTTCTAAAATTCCTTCAGTTTGTACAATGTATCGATATACTAACTGGAGAACAACAATGGTATGTTGAAGATTATTTAATTGAAGCTTTTGCATTGTCTCCTTAGTCATGGAATTTATGGAAGCTCCCAGATCAATTAAAGTATTTGAAATACATTTGTTATTAATGTGGTCATATACAATGGGACTTCTTGGATCTGTGTACTTAGTAGTGAGAATGTTTCTAAGCATCGAATTAACTAAATAACCAATCACTTGAACTGTTGGGGGATTTTTTTATTTCCCTGTTTCCTCAAACATAATTCTCTAATATCTCTAGAATATATTGGTAAGTCCTTTATGGCCCAGGTCAATTGAATTTTAACACATACATTTTACAATTCCCCAAGAAAATCAAATTTAGGTTGTTTGATAGATTTATCAATGTTTAACCTTTCATGATATGGAGGATTTTGGACATGACTTGGTTGATCCGATTTTTCTCAGGAACTGATTTGTTCCACTAAGAAAGGTTTATCATTTGGATCATTTGATTCAATAACTTTTTCCTCATCATCTTGTTCCAAAATGATAGGATAAGTTGGATTATTTGATTCAACAACTTTTTCGTCGTCATATTGTTCCAAAATGATAGGAGACGTTGGATTAACCACTTCCCTAATTGGAGATGAATATCTTGAAGATCTACAGGGGAAATAAAATAGATCGGATAACTGGGTAACTCATAATTGTAAGTGGGCTAAGATACTTTATTGTTCGGGTTAGGAATGGGTTGGACATGAATTTGAGTTGACCTTTGGGGTGGTTGATTCGATGGGAATTGTGATTGTTTTTGAGGTTGTATTTGTTGGAATGAAAGTTGTGGCCGAGGAACAAATTATTGTGGATGTTATTGTGATGCCTTTCCAACCTTGTTGCCAATATTGGTTTTGGCCTTGGGGAGTCCATTATGGCCATGATGCTGGTGGATACCAAGTGGCAAAGGGGTTTGCAAGTGTTGTTGATTAGCCCAAAGTGGATTATATGATTGAGAAGGAGTTGGAGTTATACCCTGTGGATGATTTGGCCAAGATTTCTTTTGTTTTATGAAATAAAGTTGTTTAACTCCTTCACTTTTTCCTTGATAAACTAATTTAATTTTAGGAAATGAAGGACAATCACTTGTAGCATGACTCTAATCACAAATAGCACACGTTTCTATACTATCTAAGGGGTAGTCACACAAAGGATGTTGCTTTCGACATCTTGGGAAAACAATAGCCAAGGGTAATGCTTCTTCATCTTGCTTTTTCTTGATTTTCATGGTATCTAATTGGAAGGTTAGAGAGCTACGAATGTCTGCTTTAAAATTATATAACAAATTCCCAATTTCAACTAGAGTGACTTCACCCCTTGAATATTTACTAATCCTTGAAAGACTTTCTCGAGACCCCCTTCCTTGTTTATTATTACCTCTTGAATATCGTTTACACAACTCACAAACGAAATTATATTGCAATTGAAAAACATCTCTAGCCCCCATCAAATTTAAGATCACATCCAAACACTCATATCATATAGATTTAAGAAAAAGAGAAGTGTATTTGGGTCTAATTGATGTTGGTTGGATCGTCTAAGAATACACTGGAATCTTTCGACAAAGTCTTCCAGACTTTCTTCTTCCTTTTGAGTCATCTTGAAGATTTATAATCATAAATCCCTAGCTTGTTAATAATCATTATATTTCTTAAGGAACACTTGTCTCATACCTCCCCAATTTTGTATAGAATTCCCACCCAATCCCATGAACTAGTGTAAAGCTGAATATTTTAGAGTGACGGTAAATGATTTTATCTTATGGGAATAAGATGAGTAATCATAACTACGACTTAAGACATCAAACTTGTAAATAAATGTGTTTGGATCCTCACAACCCATGAATATGTGGTAAAACAACAGGTGGAATGTTTTTCATCTGGGTTATACCTTCTGTATCCCAAATAGGAAATTCAAATGTGATAGGATTCTGTGGAACATATCCTTCTCCTTCTTCTTAAGCCATGAGATATAAGAGATTTTTAAAAAAAATCACAGGTCCCCCAAAGACTATAGATTCTTCCGAGGTAGATGAATCAACAAAAGGCTCATGTTTATGACTAGGGATTTCTAGAGGATTTATATCAACAAAGTTTGTAGAGCTTACTTCAGGATTTGATGCTACCTCCTCAATAGGAGTTTTTTTTTCACTTGTAGAATTACTTCGTTTCCTCCCTCCTCTTCCTGCCAATGTGTTAGCTACCTAGGTGGATCTTATTGTACCATGAAAACATCCTATTGAATATATTACCCTATTCATGTATCCTAAACTATCATGATTTTGAATTGAGTGAAATAGAGACTCACTAAAGAATATCTATAGTGAATGCACAGGTTCTTACCTCTCATCTTACCATCTCTATTCCCCTGCATTCATTCCTATATGAATTTTAAAACCAATACTACAAGGTTACTAAATCAATATAAACTAGATATCCATAATTCTTTAGTGTTTCCCCGACAACGACGCTAAATTGACAACTCTAAAATATGCCTCTTTTAAAAGGCAACTACTTCATGGATTCATTTTATTATCAACCTGAGGTTTATTTATGAAATTGTGAAGCATTATTGTTGTATACATAGAATCAAAGATCTAAATATTGACCAAATTCTTACAATATGCCTACTCTAAAACAACTTTATTTAATTTAAGGGTAGTAAAATGATACAAAAATGAAAACTCAATTTAAAAATTACTCTAACGATATTTCTCTTGGTTTAACTAGTGGAAAAACTTTACTTGGAATACAAATTTGTTTCCTATAAGCTCTATTTTGTGGAACAAAATTATAGACTCATTTCATTATGCAATAAAACATGAAAGCAAGTCATTCAACATAAGCAATAAAAAATGTAAAACTAATCTACTAGCAAATAGAGAATACCTTTTAGGAATTATGATTTAAGTAGGTGGAAAATTATAATAAAAAGATAAAAAATGGCCTTATTGGTGTCAAAAGATCATCAAAACTATCAAGGACTTGGGCAAAATTGGTATCATTTTTAGGTCCAAACATTCCCCCTTTCCTAAATATTTTCATGACCTCATGAAATTTCTTGATCCTCTTATGGAACTCTAAGGTGAAAGACTATTCAATTGTATACATGATGGCTAAACTCTATTGTATCATAAAATCCTAGACTTCTATCAACCTATCTCCAATGCACAATTTATTCCATATTGTTCTAGTGAAATCGAGCTTGGTATTGTCGATTAGAACATCAAATGAGTGGATAGTCAAATCAAAGACCCATCCATCTGTTTCCATGTCTTCTCATTGAGTTAACATATAGTGCTACTCAAGATAGAGAAATTTCAAAATGAGGGTATTCTATAGGAGTTTTGTTCCTTAAGGCATTGGGGAGAGTTTGTCAAATATCATTTGGGGAGAGTTTGCAACATTTATCCAAATTTTAACTAATTTCTACACTCGTACTCTAAAATTCATAATAAATACAAGAAATAATTAAAAACATTATTCAATAATACCTTTTGGGAATTATGGTTTAAGTAGGTGGAAAATGATATTATGGAGATAAAAAATGGCCTTATTGGTGTCAAAAGATCATAAAAAATATTAAGTATTTGGGAGAAATTGTATCATTTTTAGGTCTCATCAGTTAGGTAACAGGACCGTCCAGTGAGAAAGTCAATATTTTTAGTATATGACAATGACTAATTTAGTGTCTAATAGCAACGGGTTCACAGACATTTTCTGTGAGAGATTTCAAAGACGTGGTTTTAGGGGAAGTGATTCTAATCCAGATGGAGGTTGAAGTTGGTGGGGGTGGGGGGGTTGGAGGGGGAGGGGCAGGAAAAGGATCAATAGAGGAGGTTACCCCAAGTAGGTAGTGTTATTGAAATAATTGTACTTGTTCAAACCCCCACAACAAGTCCCCAAATCTTGCATAAAAGATGGAAGATCCTACCATTGTCACCTTAGTAAGAACTCCCCTCGTTTTAGTGATTGAATATGTCCACCACAAGGGAGGCTTCCCTGGTTACCTCAAGGGAACAAATTAGAAAGTATAGTAGCCAAGCATACCATCCCTTCTCTTGATCACCTAAATATTGGTCTAGGTCAAGGTAGTAGAAGAGGTATGAAGTTGTTTAAGTACCTGCCCGGAACAAGAACACTTTATAACATATATATGATTATTTCCAAGTCCAAACATGCAATTAATACCGCTTTAAGACACTAGACAATGTAGGTTGCATTGGTTGTTGTAAATTTTCAGCAGTAAATGATGATATGACAACAATAAATGATTTACAACATCAACAACAGTAATGCTCAGAAATGCTACAATTGACCATTAAAATTTAGCATTCATCCACTAGAACAATATCAAATTTTAAGATGCAATTTCTGAATGAGTTAGGCCACCTTTATATCAATGTATGAAGAAAATGAATTTGATTTACATGGTTGTAGAAAACGTTTTATAACAACAACAAGTTTATTAACAAGTTTTCCAATGTTGGTGTTAGTAAAGTTAGTAGAGAGCTTAAGAGAGTTGAAAGAGAGTGTTCGTTGATAAATTCACAATGAGAGAGCTTTAAAACCAATGCCTTTTAAGGGTTATGGAGTCTTATAACAACAAATTCAACTAAGATTGGATGATGGCTTACTTGAAACCAAGGGGTAGGATTCAAACTCTAGGGTTTGAATCTTGAAGAGAAGGAATTCTAGGGTGCAAGGGCATTTGGGTCCTAGAATCTGTTTCTCCCTTCATGTAGCTTCAACTAGGTAAAAATCAAAAGTATAGGGATAAAATCATAAAGTTCTAACACTTTAGGGCTTTAGTGTAGATTTTAACCTTGTACAATATTTGCCACAAACATATTTTTAGTAAAAGAACAAAAAAGATACAATGGAAAATACAAACATTACACAGAGATTTTTTCCCTAGAAACCCAAACCGGGAAAACCAACATATTCTATATTCATTCATTGTGATACATTGATTACAATACAATATACATATAGGATCCAACAACATCCAAAACCCTAACCCAATGACCTAGATTATTCAACAACCCTAATTCCTTAACCGAAAATAGAAAACCATCGACAAAAACCATGTGCTGAAAAATCGCCCAAAAATGTGACATGTTTCCTGAGGTAATTTTTTTTTTTCTCAGGGGCGCTACTCCCGCACAGGGGGTTGTCACCCCCTGCACCCCCCAAGAGGGGGCCTAGTGCTCCCCCTCAAACCCCCCTTCATGACCGATGCAACATAGACACTTATTCTTGTGCAAATAATATAGCACATACCCAACATTCTCCTACTTGTTGTTTTCTTTGCATACAGGGGGTTACAGGGTTACATAGTCAACAATCTAGGGAAAAAATGCCCATGGATCCTCTACACCAAGAGAAATTATCAGTGCTCATAGATTTTGTTAATGAATCTACAACATTCTTCAAAGTGTCCACCTTCATCAACAACACGCTATTTTCTTCAACCACGTCTCTCACAAAGTGATATTGAATATCAATATGCTTTGTCTCTGAATGATAAGCTGAGTTCTTCACCAGAAAAATTTCACTATGATTGTCACAATCTATCCTTATAGATTTTTGTACCAACCCAATACCTGAACACAATTTTTGTAACTATGCTTCTTCCTTACTTGCATGAGTGGCTGCCATGTATTCAACTTCTGTAGTTGAAAGTGCCACTACAACCTGTCTTTTTCTCATCCAACTTATTTCTCCTCCAAACAGGTTAAACACATACCCACTTGTAGATCTCCTACTATCCATATATCCAACCCAGTCTACATCCACAAATACATGTATATCGGACACTCTGTGCAATCCCGATCTTCCTTGGTATCACAATCCATAGCTAGCAGTGCCACACAAATACCTGAAAACCCTTTTTACTGCTGTCCAATGCTCCTTCCCTAGTTTTGACATATACCTGCTCAAAACTCCCACTGCATGTGCAATGAACGATCTAGTACAAACCATTGCATACATCAAACTTCCAACTGCACTCAGATATGGAACACGAGACATGTCCTCCTCCTCTTCTCGTGTCTTGGGACACTGATCCGCATATAACTTTACACCAACAGGAATAGGAACCTTGACCATTTTACATTCCTGCATATTAAACCTCTGCAATATTGTCTCGACATATTTTCTCTGATTTAACCAGATTTTCCTCTTTTTCTGATATCTTTTAATTTCCATGCCCAAAATGAAATTTGAAGCACCGAGATCCTTCATGTCAAATTTAGAGGACAACTGAGTTTTCACATCCTGGATAATCTCCTTTTTGTTTCCTATCAACAACATGTCATCCACATACAATACCAAATAAATCAAATGATCACCAATTAATTTAAGATACACACAATGATCCTCTTTGCTTCTTGTCAAGCCAAGTCCCAACATATAAGTATCAAATTTTTGATACCACATCCTTGGTGATTGTTTTAAACCATACAAGGACTTTTTTAGCTTGCATACCATCTCCTTCTTTCCCTTCACAAAAAATAATTCTGACTGCTTCATATAGATTTTTTCTTCCAGATCCCCATGTAGGAATGCTATATTCAAATCCATGTATTTTACTTCAAAATCAAATGCAACAACAACATAAAACATAAACCTTATAGAATTTAACTTGGAAACATGAGAAAAAATATCACCAAAATCAATTCCCTCAACCTAGGAATAACCCTTTGCTACTAACCGAGCTTTGTATTTCTACACTTTTCCTTCTGCATTCAACTTCCTTTTAAATACCCATTTGTTGCCAATGAGATTTCTTCCATTCAACAACTCCACTAGATCTGAAGCGTCATTCTTATCCAAGGTTTCCATTTCTTCATCCATGGCCTTTTCTAGATATTTCCATCCTTTGAATCCACTACCTCCGTGACATTTCTAGGATCATCATCAGTAATATATAAAGAAAAAATTGAACGGAATTTAGATGGAGTATACCTTTCCGGTAGCCTTCTTTCTCGAACCGATCTCATCAATAGATGAGTATGCAAATATTCGTCTTCTGATTCCCATTCTTCTGTAGAGTCTGATTCTCCATCCTTTATATCGAACTCTATTTTCTATGGTTCTTCCTTACTTGGTAGGACTTCCTGTTTAACAACATCCTTCATTTCTCTAAATACCACATCTCGACTATACACTACCTTCTTAGTTTCTGGGTTCCAAATATTATAACCTTTGAGACCATATTTATACCCAATAAAGATACACTTTTCAACCATCTTATCTAGCTTACTCCTGTTTTCCTTTGGAACATGAACATATGCCTCACAACCAAATACCTTGGGATGTGTGAGAGAAGGTTTCTTACTAGTCCATACCTCTTGTGGAGTCTTTTCATCCCATGCTGATGAGGGTGATCTGTTGACTAGGTAAGATGCAATACCCACTGCCTCTGCCCATAATTCTTGCTCGAACCCGACACCGCTGAGCATGCACCTTGATTTTTCCATTAGCGTCCCGTTCATAATTTTTGTAACTCCATTTTGCTGAGGTGTATATGGAATAGTATTTTTCATTGCTATACCACACCTCTTACATAATTCTTCAAATTCATTCCCGCAGAACTCTCCACCATTATCTGTCCTCAACATCTTAATTCTTTTCTCTGTTTGATTCTCAACAAGAGCCTTAAACTCTTTAAACCTGTCAAATACTTCATATTTCTTCCTAAGGAAATATATCCAAGTATTCCTCGAGAAGTCATCTATAAATGAGACATAGTACACAGATTTTCCCAATGATGGGACCAGCACAGGTCCAAAAACACCACTGTGAATTAACTGTAAAATTCCTTTTGCCCTCATTGCACTAGAGGGGAATCTTACCCAATTCTGCTTCCCATATACACAATGTTAACATAAATCAAAATCCAAAGAGCAGTTAGACATACCTTCAACCATACCTTTACCATGTAGTAATCAAAGACCCTTCTCACCGATATGCCCCAGTCTTTGATGCCACAACATAACCTTTTCTCCAGAGGCTATAGGAGTTCTTTCTTCTTCAACTCCAATATAAAGAACAATGGAACTATTACACCCATCACTAATAGTTCTTCCTTACAGCTTATACAGATTTCCAAACCGAACTCCCTTCAACAACACCATTGCTCCTTGAACCATTCTGTAGGTTTCCTTTTCAAATAATTTTTTTACCCATGCACCGTCCATTTTGATTACAAAAATCAAATTTATGGACAATCCTGGGATGTGCAGAACACCAGGTAGTGTTCTAATCCTTCCGTCTATGAGCCTCAACTGAATTTTTCTTGACCTATGATTCTGGTTGTCGAGTCATCACCTAGGAAAACATTACCTCCATCATACCTTTCATATTCACATAACCACTCTCTGTGGGGAGTCATATGAAAGGATGCACCTGAGTCAATTAACCATGCCTCATGCTCTACATGTGTGCTTGAATAAGCCAAGTACACATCCCCTCCTTCTTCCTTGGAGGCCTTTTCTTCTATAGAAGGATATTCTTCAGATCCCTTCTTTTTCTCAACTTTGGATCTACACTGCTTCTTGTAGTGCCCTTCTTTTCCACATCTCCAAAATACCTTTACAAACTTTCTGGGAGATTTATATCTACCCTTATACGTAGATATCCCACTTGATAACTTAGATCTATTTCTTTCCTGGGAGCGTCATCTTGCAAATAATGCGTATGTGCTCTGTCCTTCCATATTATTCTGTCTCATCTCCTCCGACAATAAGGATGAGACCACTTCATCAAACTTCAAGGCAATTGTATTACTACCTATGGCCACAACCAGACTATCCCATTAGTCTGGTAAAGAAAACAATAAATTGATACACTTATCTTCATCTGAAATTTTAATCTCAATAGATACTAACTGACTTACCATAGTATTGAAGGCGATCAAATTCTTTGCCACCAAGTCTCCATCTCTCATCCTTAGGTTATAAAAATTCTTTCTCAGGAATAGTTTATTTACTAGGGACTTAGGCTGATGCAACTTCCCCAACTTATCCCATAAATCCTTGGATGTAGCTTCCTTTGGCACATTCAATAATACTGAATCTGAGAGACACAGTCGGATTGTGCTCTTCGCCTTTCGATCCAACGTTTTCCAGTCATCTGCTGAAGTTAGTATAGGTGGAGTACCTGTATCTACCATGATCCAGTGATCTTTGTCCACCAACATATCTTCCATATTGAGCTTCCACAACTCAAAACTTTTCCCATTAAACTTCTCAATCTTCATTTTCGAATTGCTCGCCATTTCTTTTCACCTGAAAAATCAATACCACAGATCTCCCACTGTAACAAGGCTTATCACAGTCTCGAGCCAAACCCTTGACCACAAAGGCGTCCCCCCGAAGCCAACAAAGCTCTGATACCAAATGTAGAGTTTAACCTTGTACAATATTTACTGCAAACATATTTTTAGTAAAAGAACAAAAAAGATACAATGGCAAAATACAAACATTACACATATATTTTTCCCCTAGAAACCCAAACTGGGAAAACCAACATATTATATATTCATTCATTGTGATACATTGTTTACAATAAAATATACATATAGGAGCTAACGACATCCAAAACCCTAACCCAATGACCTGGATTAGTCAACAACCCTAATTCCTTAATCGGAAATAGAAAACCATCGACAAAAACCATGTGCCAAAAAACTGCCCAAAAATGCGACACGTTTCCCGAGTTTTTTTTTTTCTCGGGGGTGCTGCCCCGAACCCCCGTGTGTAAGAATTCCTTCACAATGTTTGGACCAAAATCACCTTGTGAGAGGAAGAAACATTTATGTTTCTCTCTTAGGGTTTCACCAAGAAATATGTCTATCACGAGAAAACAAATTTACCATGAAACATTAATATCATAAGAACAAATTGCAGAAAATTCACCTACTTCACCAAGAAAACATGAGATAAAACCCTAATTTGCAGAAATTTCCATCCAAAATCAGCAAATACCATCCACAATTCAGCCTCCAAGCATAACACATAAGTGTAGAAGAGCTAGTTACCCCAATAGGGAGAAAATTTCAGAAGTTAATCTCACAAAGGTGAGAAGTGATGATCCAAAAATGAAAATAAGGCTTGCCTTTTTATATGGGGCAACCTCAACATAATTTGTCAACAATAAAATACAAGTGGGGTCGACCCCTTAATTTGCCTTTACACAATGCCAAAAATAAAATATACATAAAAAAACCCTAAAAGGATAACATCAAGCCCTAAAAGGGTGAGATAATGCTCAGATGTGATGACGTCAAGGCTCAAGGAGTGAGATGTTAGGCCTCCAAAGGTCATGTGGCATGCTTCAATGTACAAGGGACAACGTTACCAACTTAACGGGAAAACTCTACATAGTTCTCGTTTTTTTAGGGGTCACATTTTTTACCTCATTTTGAAAAGAGCCCCCCCCCCACACACATTTTAGGTTGCTTTTTGATATTTTAAATCTTCTTATCGATAATGTATCCAAATTTTTTTAATGCTCATTTTCAACTATTTTCAAATTTTTCTAAATCGCTTATTTAAATATGTTTTTCAATGGTGTTTTTAATAATTTTCCATGTTTTTTTAAATGTTAAAAATGTTGTATATCATTTGCTTTTTTGAAATTAATATTTTTCACATAATTATGTATTCTTAATTAATTTATGGTGCCATACTTTTTAAATATAGTGTAAAATATTGTTTTTAACACATTTTTTACCTTTACTTCAATACATAGGAAATAATTGTACAACTAAATAACACTATTTTTAAATATTTAGCAAAAAAATATACATTTTAAAGCCACATATAATAAAAAACCTATACATTTTGGAATCTATCTGCTTAAAATAACATTTCAAATAAAACATATGTATGAACATAACTGAACAAAAAAAATGATTTTTAAAAAAAAATTAACATTTTTTTTTTCTATATTTTTATAGATTTGAAGTAAAAAAATGACAATATTTAATGTCATTTTCTCTAGTATATTGAGTCACATAAAAATACAAGTAAAAAGAAAATAATAAAAAAGATTCATCATAAAACATCAATAGATACATATTTATTCTTGTTTTAAAATCTTAAAGTCAAAACATTATAATTATAGTTCATAAAAAATTGCAAAATTGCAAAATTGAGCATTGTTTTCAAGGACATTTTAAAACTAATCAAGAATATCATATATCCCAAATTCATCGTTCTCAAGAGACACCTCGTCATTTTCTTGGACACCATTTTGTGCTTCCATTGTGTCATTTCGCTCTTCCATTGGGTCTTTGATATCCACAAGTTCTCCAAAGTGATCATTTACAAGCAATCCTCCTAATGGTACTTGAGATTCCTTTGACATTTTTTCCACTTTTGATTCATTAAAATGTCATTTTCTCAAGCCAACTTCTTGCATTTCATCTGCAAGAGTTGGAAAAACATTAATTGTTTGCTAAATATAACCACATTGTAGTGGGTCACTTTCAATCACTATGCAATTTTTTCCTTTTTGTAAGCAACATGCTAGTGTTGTACCTAATCACCAAATACAAAATAAACAATTAAGTTAAATAATGTAAAAAAACATAAATTAAAAATAATAAATATTGAAGTATGATTTCATAAATGTTATATAATAAGTCTTATCTGAACTCGAGAGCAAATCCAAAACCCAATCTCATTCATTTGAAAATGTATCTATAAGATAATCAATTAGTGCTTGTGTCTTTTGATAAATGTTAGCAATCTCTCCTTTCAAATCCTTTTCCTCATATGTTATCTTTCTAACCACAACATTGTAAACTGATAAGCTACTAGGCTTCCCTCCATCCTTTACAATTAAAATAATAGAATCATAAGAATCATATTTTGTCTAGATTACGAAATGTATGCTCTCAATATTATATGTAAATGGTTCTCTATTGGAGTTGGAGATCTGAATATTAGGCTTGTGCCTGTAATATAAATAAGTGCAAATTCAATTAACTTGTGAATTAATAAAATTGTTTTCTAATATTAATCGCTAAACATACACTTTCAATATCTTGCCAATAAAGTTGCATCATTGTCTTTTCTTTTTCGTTGAAGCTTGATTGTACTAATGCTTGTTGTGTGTTTGAATGAAAAACTAGAGATATCCAAAATGGTGAGTTTGGGACTTCCATAAATCCCATAACTACTTTATTGAAAGCTTGTTAAGTATAAGACTCACTATCATATCCAATGTTTTGGATATTATAACCATGAGGGATATCTCCAATAATTGGGGAGTATTCCTTTTAAGGAACAATATTTACAATTTGTTCACAATCACCTAATATCATTTTATACTGAACAATGTCGAGCTCATTCCAAACATAGTGATCAAGGGTGTCATCAAGTTCAACATTTCGAAGATGCCTCCTTCCTTCTCTTTCAAACTTGACTTTTTGAATTATTTTTTTGAAGGTTTCAGGTACTCCATCTGCATTCTTCTTTGATATCTTTAATGAAACAAACAAACATATAGTTATATATCCATAAGTAATAAAATATAAATAAATTAACCTACAAATGAATAAAATGAATGTCATAAATCAACATACCTTTTTGAATGCAACAAAAAATTGTTTCAATGTTGTTGTAGAGCTTGAATCCAGATAGTTGAGTCTAACATCATCCCAACTCTCCTCATTCAAAACCTTAACCATTTCCTCTTGTATTCTCTTATACAACTTGTGAATAAATAAAAACAATAAATAATGTTATATATATATATATATATATATAATACTTAGAACACTGATATGTTAAATTGAAAAAAATTAATTTTTTCATCCTAACATAAATAATAAATAACTCAACAAACTTACTTTTAAAATTCATTACTCATTTCTTCCATTGATAATTCACCTGACCTTACATGTGATAATATAGCTATGATAAGTGTCTCGTCCTTCACTCCTTGTATCATTCTCCAATGTGTTATAGTCATATCTTCTGGAAGATTCTTGATTTTAGGACTTATCTTACTTGTGCTACATATTAAGGGTTCAAATTTTTTAACCCTATGATTTTTTATACCATTATTTTCCCTTACCCTGAATATCTCATCTACCAAATCCCATGAGGATCCACATGACGTGCCATCTACCACCAGAAACAAAATGATGTATACTATGCATCCATGGGTGTTGTGTCTGCATGTGCACTATCCTTCATGTCCAAATACCTTCATCAATATTGCGGTCCAAAACCAATGACTAGGGTTGACATCAATGACAAAAGCTAATATTCCAACAATCTCCCCCTTTTCCATTGATGGCAACACTCATGCTCCCCCTATCATCATGATCCCGATTTCTCTCCCCCTTTGACATCAATGGAAAAGGGTAGGGTTGCTCCCCCTAAGTTTAATGGCAAAAGGTAACTCTCTTCTTTGGGACTGCTCCCCCTGAACATATATCACTTAATAACACTTCATTTTTATGGTCTCTTTCTTCCTTGGAGCTTTTTCGTGAATTTAGGACGTATATGTTACTTGGTCTTCTTGTTGCAGTTGGAACCAATCTTCCTGAACCTTCTTCTTTGATTTTTCATCTTTGTGAGTCAAATGTGAGAGTATATCCTTGATCACACATTTTACTAACACTGAGTAGATTATGCTTCAATTCTTCAACCAATAGGACATTCTTTGCTTTTACATTTTTGCTTCCAAGTTCTACTACAACTTTTCCAATTATTTTGGCAGACGAGTCATCTCCAAATGCAACATTGCCACCCTTTCTCTTCAAGATGATGAATTTGTCTTGATCCCCGGTCATGTGTGAAGAACATATACTGTCTATGTACCATTCATATTCTTCTTTACAATCTTCAGTGGTCAATGCTATTCGACAATATTCATTGTTTGGAATCTCTTTCCTTCTCCATATTGTGGTTGGCATAGGGACATATTCATTCATATATCTGCAATCTCGTGCTTTGTGAACAAGATAATTACATTTGTAGCATACGATATTTTTGTCCATCAATGGGGAAAATGAATTATAACTTCTGTTGACAAATCCATGATTATTTCCATATCTTCTATTTACACCATTCATGTTTCTTGCATAGTTGTTCCTTTCAT